>JAQQSK010000412.1:0-20022 GCA_028658325.1 Potorous gilbertii
CTTGAATTGTTTCTTTCTAGCTGCTTGCAATATTTTATTCTTGACCTGGGAACTCTGGAATTTGGCCACAATGTTCCTAGGAGTTTCTCTTTTTGGATCTCTTTCAGGTGGTGATCAGTGAATTCCTTGAATGCTTATTTTGCCCTCTGGTTCTAGAATATCAGGGCAGTTTTCCTTGATAATTTCATGAAATATGATGTCTAGGCTCTTTTTTTTGGTCATGGCTTTCAGGTAGTCCTATAATTTTTAAATTATCTCTCCTGGATATATTTTCCAGGTCATTTGTTTTTCCAATGAGATATTTCACATTGTCTACTATTTTTCATTCCTTTGGTTTTATTTTATAATTTCTTAATTTTTCATAAAGTCATTAGCTTTCAGTTGCTCCATTCAAATCTTTAAGGAATTATTTTCTTCGATGAGCTTTTGAACCTCCTTTTCCATTTGGCTAATTCTGCTTTTTAAAGCATTCTTCTCCTCATTGGCTTTTTGAATCTCTTTTGCCAATTGTGTTAGCCTATTTTTAAAGGTGTTATTTTCTTCAGCATTTTTTGGGTCTCCTTTAGCAAGGTGTTGACTTGCTGTTCATGATTTTCTTGCATCTCTCTCATTTCTCTTCCCAGGTTTTCCTCCACCTCTCTAACTTGATTTTCAAAATCCTTTTTGAGCTCTTCCATGTCCTGAGACCATTGAATATTTACTTTGGATGGCCTTGACTTTTATGTGTTTCTCTGATGGTAAGCAATGTTCTTCCTTATCTGACAGGATGGGAGAAGATATCTGTTCATGAAGAAAGTAACCTTCCATAGTCTTATGTTTTCCCTTTTTTGGGCATAATTAGTTACTTGACTTTTGGGTCCTTTGTCAAGAGTAGGGTATACTCTGGGAATCTGTAAGATCTCAGTTCCTCCAAGGTGGCATATTCAAGCACGTACACTGGTCTGAGAGCAACAAGAAACTTTTTGTGCCCAGAATCTGCGAGTAGTAGAGTTTCCTCTCCACAACCACCTGGCTTCCAGTTCTACCAAGCCAGCACTGGGGGCTGAGATTCATATAAGCTGCTCAATTCCCCAAGGGGCTTTAGGTGGGGGCAGGGCCTCCACACAAGGCTGAGGTAAGGATCAGCTGTTCATTTCCCCCAGGGGTTTAAGATCCAACAATGGATGCAGGCTGCTGTGGGTGCTCCTGCAGCCTGATGCAGCCTCTGCTGCTGCCTGACGCTGGAGCTATAGGAAGACCCTGCTCCCTTCTTGGCCAGCTGAAAAAACTGTCTCACTGACCTATGGGTTGAGGGATCTGCATCCCACCACTGCCACTGCTGGGAATTCCACCCCTGAGGAATGCTTGGGCCCTCCTCTGGGAGCTGTGCCACCAAGCCAAGGCTAGGCTGAGCTCCACTCTGAGTCCAGTGCGACAGATCTTTCCCTTCAGCCTTCCAGGTCACTCTGGGCTAGAAATCTTCTCCACTCCATCCTTCTGTGGCTTCTGCTACTCTAGAATTTTTGAGAGTCTTTCTTTACCTTAAAAAGGTATTTTATGAGCTGTTAGGGACAAGCTAGTGTATGTGTGTCTTTCTACTCCACCACCTTCTAAAAGATTAAAGTTGATATTTTCAAGTAATAGGTATCAATTGGAAGGTGGGGGTGGGATTTTTGCTTTGGAGTAATATATCTGCCTTAATCCACATAGGCTTTCTCTTGACCTTTCAATATACTTCATCGTAATAATGCCCTGGGTCATGGCCATTGGGATTTTAAGTACATCAACCTCAATGTGGGAGTTTAGTCTATCAGCATTTGGGAA
This sequence comes from Potorous gilbertii, assembly GCA_028658325.1. Taxonomy (NCBI): domain Eukaryota; kingdom Metazoa; phylum Chordata; class Mammalia; order Diprotodontia; family Potoroidae; genus Potorous; species Potorous gilbertii. The sequence goes on from JAQQSK010000412.1 coordinate 1,804, forward strand.
CATTTCTTTGGACATTGCACTGGGAGTTTTATACAGCAGTATCTGACCTGTCTTTCTGAGTTTCAATGAAGTCAAATGTGAAGGACCTAGCAAAATTAGAAGAACTCAACCTTCCTTCGCTTTTGTGTGGTGATTAGAGCACTGAACATGTAATCAGAAAGACAAAAAGGAGGTATAGAAACAACTGGTACAAACTATTTCCCCCACAAGTTTGCGATTCAAATATAACATTTGACACTTGAACAGTATCAGGAAAATTAACCTCTATGGGTCTTAATTTCATTGGTAAAATGAGGACAACAACCTCTACAGTACCTACCTCACAAGGGTATTATAAAACCACTAGACGATAATGTATAGGAAGTGCCTTGCCAACTTCGAATTGCTACATAAATGTCAATTATTACTAATTTACCCATATCTTTACTGGCTCTTAGAAACTACAAAAGAATAAAAAAAATTCAGTTCTCCCTTAACACTGTGTGATACATATACTCTAGTGAAGCTAAATGATACTTATGCTCTTCCTGCTATGTTACTTCAAATCTATTTAGCATTATATAGTCCCTAGAATGAAAATTTCTTCTGCTGGAATTGAAAATCAAAATTGAGTTCATGCATTTTCATACTTCTTATTTTGCTAAATTCCCTTCACTGGAGAGTAAATCTGAGGAGTACAAAACATATGAGACTATCCCAAGGGATGTTTTTTTTCAACCACATGTACAAAGTACACAATAGAGTTATCTCCCCATTTGAAGACCTTTCCAGTGAATTGAAAATTTGATGATGCTTATTAAATCCTGCATTTTTTTTATCGTTGTAAATTTATAATTATCAGGTAGGAAAAATTGTGGTAATTTTTTTCAGAGACTAACAATTTCTGGGGACCAGTGACTGATCATTAAATGGCTTATGTAAATTGATACTTATTTCCACTAAAATATAGAGGATGTTGACCATTACTGTTTACTAGGCTTTCACAAAGATAAAGATTGTTTTTCCTCTGTTGATGATGATCCACAATTTTGAATTGCTGCAAATTTTTATGCAAAGTCATAATAATTTGGTTTATGTAATTAAAAAAGCTTATCTATCATAACCAATGATGGCCTTAGAGCTTGGGAAAATAACCTTAAATTTCTTGAGTGAATATTAATGCCATTGAAAATTATACTGAGGAATTACAAAAAGACATTTTAGAGAAATGCTCTTATTTTATTTTAAACAAATCTCATCTGATGGGTTTGTAGCCCTCAATTTTCTGCAAATAAGTTAGAAACTAATGACTAGTCACTTTAAAAAGACATATCCAAAATAACTGTAAAGAAATAACTATTCTTTCAGACACTGATGCAAGTTGTGTGTACATTTGGTGGGTATTACAGGATCTCCCCAATAATTGGTTATTTAATAATCTTTTCTCTTAGAAGGAACAATGAATTAGAAATAGTCTCTGTCCTCGGAGAACTTGTAACTTAGTTGAGATTAGATGCATCATCAAGAAACTACCACACTAAACAGAACATGATTAAGATTAAGAACAGGGTAAGGAAAGTAACTTGGGGACATTACAGAAGGCTTATGGAGGAATTGGCTTCTTTGCTGGATAGACTTTCTTTTTTTAAACAATTATTTTATTTGTTTTCAGTGTTCTACAATCACTTCCATATAACTTAGATTCTTTCCCCCTTCCTCCCCACTCCCTCTCAGAGACAGCATACAATTTTATATAGGTTCTACATATACATTCCTATTAAATATACTTTCACCATAATCATGTTGTATAGAAGAATTACAATGAATGGAAGAAATCATATAACAAACCAAAATGTAATACAAAAGAAAATGATCTGCTGCAATCTGCAATTGAATTTCATAGTTCTTTCTCTGGATGTGGAATGCATTTTGCCTTAAGAGACCACTGGAAATTTTTTAAGTGCTTTCATTGCAATGAAGTTCTAAGTCTACCAGAAAAAATCCTTGCATACTGTGGTTGTTGCTGTGTATAAAGTTCTCCTGGTTCTTCTCCTTTCACTCAGCATCAGTTCATGTAAGTCTTTCCAGGCCTCTCTGAAAAGTCTTCCTGTTCATCATTTCTTATAGCACAATAACATTCTTTTAAAATCATATGCCACAGTTTATTCAGCCATTTCCCAGTTGATGGGCATCCCCTTGATTTCCAATTTTTGACCATCACAAAGAGCGCTGCTATAAATATTTTTGTACATGTGGGACTCTTTCCCATTTTTATGATCTCTTGGGAAAAGTCCTAGAAGAAGTATTACTGGGTCAAAGGGTATGCACAATTTTGTAGCCCTTTTGGCATAGTTCCAAATTGCTCTCCAGAATGCTTGGATGAGTTCACAGCTCCACCAACTCTCCCACATCTTCTCCAACACTTACCATCATCCTGTTTTGTTATGTTAGCCAATCTGATGGTTGTGATGGGGTATCTCAAGTTGTTTGTATTTGCATCTCTCTAATCAATAGTGATTTAGAGCATTTTTTCATATGACTATAGATAGCTTTAATTTCTTCCTCTGAAAACTGCCTGTTCATATCTTTTGACCATTTATCATTTGGGGAATGACTTGTATTCTTGTACATTTGACCCAGTTCTCTATATATTTTAGAAATGAGGCCTTTATCACAGACACTAGCTGCAAAAAATCTTTCCCAGTTTTCTGATTCTCTCCTAATCTTGGTTACATTGGGTTTGTTTGTGCAAAAATTTTTCAATTTAATGTAAGCAATATTCTCCATTTTGCATTTCATAATGTTTTCTACCTCTTATTTAGTCAAAAATTCTTCCTTTCTTCATACATATGATATTCCTTAATCCACTCATTTGTTTATAGTATCAATCTTTATACCTAGATCATGTACCTAGTTCAACTTTATTCTTGTGTACAGTGTCAGACATTGGTCTATGCCTAGTTTCTGCCATAGTATTATTCAGTTTTTGCAGCAATTTTTGTCGAACAGTGAGTTCTTATCCCAAAAGCTGGGGTCCTTGGGTTTATCATATAGTAAATTCCTATATTCATTGACTACTGTGTCTTGGGTACCTAACCTGTTCCCCTGGTCTGTACTAAGTAGTTTTGATAATTGCTGCTTTATAATACAATTTGAGATCTGGTAGAGCTAGGCCACCTTCCCTAGCATTTCTTTTCATTAGTTCCCTTGATATTCTGTGCCTTTTGTTCTTCCAGATGAATTTTGATTTTATTTTTTTCTAGCTCTACAAAATAATTATCTGATCATTTGATTGGTATGGCACTGTATAAGTAAATTAATTTAGGTAAAATTGTCATTTTTATTATATTGACTCGGCCCACCCACGAGCAGCTAATATTTTTCCACTTACTTAGATCTGACTTTATTTGCATGAAAAGTGTTTTGTAATTGTGTTTATATTGTCCCTGGGTTTTTTTGGCAGGTAGACTCCCAAGTATTTTATAGTGTCTACCCTAGCTTTAAATGGGATTTCTCTTTCCATCTCTTGCTTTTGAGCTTTGTTTATATGTATAGAAATGTAGAAGATTTGTGTGGGTTTATTTTGTAACCTGCAACTTTGCCAGAGTTGTTTGTTATTTCAAGTAGTTTTTTATTTGATTCTTTGGGATTCTCTAAGTATATCATCATATCATCTGCAAAGAGTGATAACTTAGTTTCTTCTTTGCCTATTCTAATTCCTTCAATTTCTTTTTCTTCCCTTATTGGCTACAGCTAACATTTCTAGTACCATATTGAATAAGAGTGGTGATAATGGACATCCTTGTTTCACCCCTGATCTTACTGGAAATGCATCTAGCTTATTCCCATTGCATATAATGCTTGCTGAAGGTTTTAGGTAGATACTGCTTATTACTTTATGGAAAGTTCCATTCATTCCTATGTTCTCGAGTGTATTTAGTAGGAATGGGTGTTGTATTTTGTCAAAAGCTTTTTCTGCATCTATTGAGATAATCATGGTAGTTTCTAGAAGTTTTGTTGATATGATCAATAATGCTAATAGTTTTCCTAATATTGAACCAACCCTGCATTCCTAGTATAAATCCTACCTGATCATAATGTAATATTCTCATGATTAGTTGCTGTATTCTTTTTGCTAAAATTTTATTTAAAATTTTTCATCTATATTTATTAGAGAAATTGATCTATAATTTTCTTTCTTTGTCTTACCTCTTCCTGGTTTAGGTAATGGGTAGACTTTCAATAGACAAGGATGAGGAAATAGGATCTCAGACCCTAGTTCTGCTACATACTATGTGTGTTCTTCATTTAACATATCCGGGGGCCTAACATATATGGTTAGTGAGATGGTTAGGATTCCTTCTACGTAAAATGACGAGGTCACAAAAGAGGATTTCTTGTTTCTTCCAGCCCTAAATCCTAAGCCAATGATCCTAAAATGTCTAAGACATTGAGAATTATGTAAATGACAGTTCTGAAGTTGCAGGATGAATTACCTCCAAAACATATTCCCAGAGAAGCTGAGTTAATTGACTTTGGATATCATTATTTGGGCAAAACATTGTCCATTCAAATTAATCAATAAAAATGAATTAAGTGCCTATTTTGTTTCAGGGACTGTGATAATTATCCCTGAGGATACACACGCATATGCATATATCTATATACATGCACATACACATACTTATATCCATATATACATGCATACATGTATACATGTAGGTATATATGTAATCCCTATTTGTAAGGCTTTTACATTTTAACAGAGGAAACATAGAAACACATATAAATATATAGAATAAATATAAAGAGAATAAATACAAAGAAGTTTGGAAGGGAAGACCTCAGCAGTTGGGGGATCAGTAAAAACTTCATGTAGGAGTTACCATATGTAAAGTACTTTGCAAATCTTAAAGTGCTATATAAATATAAGTTATTATTGTATCTATGGATGATAGCAACACTGATGATGACAATGGTAATTGATGGTACTTGAGCTGTGTTTTAAAGAAAGAGGGATTCTATCAGACGGCTGTGAAAGGGAAGCACATTCTAGGTGTAGGGGATCACCAATACAAATATTTGATGTGGAAGATGGAATATTATGTGAGGGGAACAGCTAGTTTGGGAAGATGATAAGATTTTGGGAGAAGTATTAATGTAGACTAAAGCTCAACAGACGGACTGGGGATAGACTGTGAAGAACAGTTTATATTTGATTGTAGGAAGTTGGCTGCTGTCCATTCTTGAGGAGGACCAAAATGATATCACTGTCTAGAGTCAAATTTCAGTGTGTCTGACTGTTGCTGATCAGACCAATACAGGTTCAGAATGTTCTACCATAAGTTGGGCACAAATAGTCCCTGTGAACATTTGAGGTGGATTCTCTAAATTTGTGCCTCCTGTGTTTCCTTGAGCTGTTTCAATTCTGGTTTGCTCCTAGAACCCAGCACCATTTCTGATGTGGGCATGCCATGCTGAATGGCCCTATGTCAGTTTCTCTCACATCATATAATCAATTCCAAAGTTCTTAAGAGAGACCTTGAAAGTGTCTTTTTATCATGTCTTCTGACTACCATGAATGCTTGCCCTGTGTGAGTTCTCCATAAAAATCTTTTCAGCAAGTGTATGTTTGGCATTTGAACAATGTGGTCAGACCATTAGAGCTGCACTCTCTAAAGCAGAGTTTGAATGCCTGGAGTTTAGTTCAAACCTGTGTCTGGTATTTTATCCTGTCAGGTGATTTTCAAAACCTTCCTAAGACAATTCAAATGGAAGTGATTCAGTTTCCTGGCATGGCGCTGGTAGACTGTCCAGGTTTCACAGGCATACAACAATGAGGTCAGCACAATAGCTCTGCAGAACTTCAGTTCAGTAGTCAGCTAGTATAGGAGGAATAAGGAACAATTAGAGTTTGTTGAGTAAATGAGCTTTATGGTCATGTTTTAGATGAAAGAAAATCATATTTCTGTGTGCGAGAATACCTTTGAGAGAATATGGTGATTTTGGTTTAAATCAAATGAGATAATATGTTCAAAAGTGTTTGTAAAGTTTTAATTGATATATAAATAAATGTTTACTAATATATTAATATATGTGATGCTATGGCACTTCTTTTGACACTAGTCCATAGGCTGTCTTCTGTTAAGGAGCTTGCCCAAAACACTTTATTCCTATTAGCCTCAGTTTCTTCATCCGCAAATTTAAGGGATTTGATGAGATATTGTCTAAAGTTCCTTACAGCCCTAATATTCTAAATGATTTTATGCTCCATAGTTTGTGAGAGCATGATTATGTTCTCAACATAAAGATACAGGTCTCCCTATTTGCCAGAGATTGAGAGAATGTATACAATTAATCTAATAGCCGTATTAGGTTACATAAACATAAGTTAGGATCACATACCTGTAGATTTCAATCCGGAAGGAATCTTAAACATTGTCTAGTCCAATTTCCTTATTTTACAAAGGAGAAAACCTTTTCATTGAATTTGCCCAAGGTCATTTTAATAAAAGCACAACTTTAAAGTTGGAAGGAACCTTCATGTAGCCCAAGTTCCTAATCTGCAGAAGAAAAAACTAGGCTCAGAGAAAGGAAACCAATTGTCCAAGGCCTCACTGATCATAAATGGTAGAGCCAGTATTTGATGCCAGAACACAGGGTTGTTTTGCATCATCTGGAATGAAAATTCATCTACATACAATTAGCATAAGATCATAGATCTGGACCTAGAAGAGATCTTAGAGGTTATCTATGCTAATCATTTTATTGATTAAACAAACAAACAAAAAACAACTGACCCTCAGAGAGGTTAAGTAATTTGCCCAAGGTCACACAGAGAGTAAGTAGCAGAGCTGAGATCCTGTAACTCTAACAGGTTCAACACTTTCAGTTAAGTGCCCTTTCCACTGCACCAGGCTGTTTCTATGTTCTCTGATAAGACTTTGAAGAAACTTGACTAGTCTGTCAACTATACAGAGAATGTAGAACTTTGTCCACTGTCAATGGAATCAAAGATTGTCAAGAGACAACCATGTTCTCAATGAGATCAAATAAGAGTCTAGCAGTGCTAATCTGATTGATAGACTGAGTCCCATATATTAATAATACTAATAGCAAACATTTATATAGAACATTTACACATAGTGCTAAGTGCTTTATAAATATTATCTCATTTCATATCCTCAAAATAACCTTGAGAGGTAGATACTATTAATATCCCAATTTAATAGTTAAGGAAACTGAGGTAGACAGATGTTAAGTGACTTGCCCAGGATCACATGGGTAGTAAGTTTCTAAGGCTAGATTTGAACTCAGTCTTCTTGACTCCAGACCTAGCACTCTACCCACTGAGCCACCTAGCTGCTTCCCAGGCAAACCAAGGTTAAGTGATTTGCCCAGGGTCATAAAGTTAATAAGTATCTGAGGTCAAATTTGAACTCAGATCTTCCTGACTCCTGACTCTATCTACTGAGCCACCTAGCTGCCAGAGTAGTTGGCATAGGGGTTAGAAAGGATGCCCAGTTAACTAATTGAGTAGCGATTTCAAGGAACTGGAAGGTCTTCCTTTTACAAGTTGAAATAGACTATTTTGAATCCTTTCTGAGGTAGCCTTACCTATGGAACAAATTAGGTTAAAAAATGTGTCAGAGATTGGGGATCTTAGTCAGAGGTTCATAAACTGGAGTCTGTAAACTTGCTCTGTTACTCAGTAGTATTGGTTTCCTCCCTTTGAAATATTAGATATTTTATTTTATGCATTTTAAAAACATAATCTTGAGAATGGGTTCCACAGATCTTACCATTCTGCCCAAAGTGTCCATGACAAAAAAAAATATGAATCCCTAATCTAAGCAATTTCAGACAAACAGATATTCTTTGGGCCTCAGAAAACAGATTAAATCAGGAGGGTAGAACTGCAGCCTCCAGGTCACATATGGCCTTCACCTAGGTCCTCAAGTACAACCATTTGACTGAATCCAAACTTTACAGAACAAATCCCCTTCGTTTCCAGGCAGGGCAGAGGGAACTGGAGAAGTCAGGGGACCTATCACTAACTACCTAGATGACTTTAGACAAGTCACTCAATTTTCCTATGCCATAATTTCCTTATTTGTAAAATGAGATAATTAGATTTTGCTACTGTTATTCAATTATTTCAGCTCATTTTACAGATGAAGGAACTGAGGCAAACAGAGTGAAGTGACTTGTCCAGGGTTACATGGTTAGTAAGTGTCTGAAGCCAGATTTGAAGTCAGAAAGTTCTTCCTGATGCCAGGCCCAGCATGCCCTCCACTGCACCACCTACCTGCCCTAGGGGTTAGATAAGATCACTACAAAAATAATAGTTTGTACTTAAATACAACTTAAAATTCATAAATCACGTGCCTCATAACTCTGTGGGATGGGAAGTGGAAATAACATTTTCCCTATTTTACAGGATGAAACAGCATCTCAGAGAGTTTAAGCGACTTAGTAATACAATTTGTTAAGTATCAGAGCCAGGAGTCCACCCCAAATCTTAGATCCAAGTCCCACTCTGAATATAACTTACCTTCAAGTCCTAACATATCATGAATTCTATAAGTGACCCTATAATCAACAAATGGGCACACACATAAATATCACTGAGATAGAATTACAAACGTATAAAATTTAGTGAAATAGCTTGTCATCATTAATAGGAATCTGTTCTGCTATGAAGGCAGCTGACTGACTTAGTGGATAGAGCTCTGGATGTGGAGTCAGGAAAAGTCCTCTGCCTGAATTCAAATCCAGCCTGAGACACTTACTAGCTGTGTGACCCTGGACAAGTCACTTAACCCTGTTTGCCTCAGTTTCTTCATCTGGTAAAATTAACTGGAGAAGGAAATGGCAAGCCACTCCAATATCTTTGTCAAGAAAACCCCAAATGGGTGCACAAAGAGTTGGATACAGCTGAAACAAAATATTGCTATGAATATTCCCTGAAGTTACATGTACCTTTCTTGGTTATTAGAGGTTACAACTTCCGCATAGGTTCAGTTCCTTGAAGTCAGTAGGTGTTAACAGATGTTTGTTGGAAGTTACAAAAGGCAAGTAATGAACAGAAATGAATTAAAAGATGCTTTTGTTTGTGATTCTGATGGCACAAAGTTTCTGATTAGATATATTTTAAATTTTGTTTGAAGGATAAATTGCTGAAAAAGATAATTTGAACTCAAATTTGAGGTTTTCAGTGCCACTTAAGAGGTCTCAATGACATCTGAATTTTGTTGGCTTTTTAATAAAATAAATTTAATATAATATTTTATTATATTTAGAAGTGGGATAGTTAATCTTATGCCTATAGCACAAGGAAGATAGGTCAAGTGCAACTTGTCTAAAATTTACTGATATTTAAGCCCCTCTGGAAGATCTTTCTTCCAGAAGATGCTCTCTATCTTTTTTTTTAATATTGAATATGGTTACTCATAGAATGTAAAGAGCTTCACTACATATATTAACTTTGTCCTGGTGTACTCTTTGTATTTGAACATTCCAGTTATGTGAAAAAATAGTGATATTCATGGGTAGAGTATGAAAAGGAAGCAATCACTTTCAATCTAGTCTAAATTAAATAACCAAATTATTTGGCCTTTTGTTTAACAATGTAAGTGAAGTTACTTCTAAGCTAAATACTCAGCTTTCCATTAAGTATCATTAGACTGTGGTAATAAATGTGAGGTTAGAAATTTCTCTCTTTCTCCAGGCAATTATCCTGGGAGAAAATAACATTCCAGTTTGGATTTCCCCATCTTAGCACATACCAAGAGAGGACTTTTTTGTCCTTTAGGAAGTTCTCAAAATGCCCCAGTATCGAAAAAAAAAATGCAAGCTTTCATTGTATGGATGCCAGAGTTGTGCAATTTTAGTATTACTCTGTTAATGACACTACCAAAAGTGGGCAGGTCTAACCCATGAAGGAAGACATGAAGTAAAACTGTCCAGTTCCTTCTAGTGGAGGGTGGAGGAGGAAAACGGGAAGGGGAGTGGGGGGAATTCAGAGAAAAAGGGAAGGGCTTCACAAGAAATCAGCCAGATAGAAAGGATAAGTAGCCTGTCTGAGTAGTAGGAGTGGGATTAGGTTACAGTAAAGCTAGGTGATAAAAACACAGATGAAAATTAATCATGAGAGAGAGAGAAGTGAATGTGGTTAATTGAACAGTGTATCATTGGTCACTCTACAGATGGAACAGGCTCAAATATTCAAGATGGAGAAGAGAAATAGGCAGAGAGTCAGATTCGTTTACAAGTTTGGCTGACAAAAAATGTTATCACATGAGGAGTTGGGAAAATTAAAGTCTCCATCCCACCACATTCTACTTCCTTGGAAATGTCTCAATCTTCTCTAGGATAGTCTTCTGTTCATCTTTGAAAAGGAATTTAAGAGATACTCTTCAACTGATTCCTAGGACTCACAGCAGTACTCTGTTTCAGTCATTTCAGTCATGTCTGACTCCTCATGATCCCATCTGGGGTTTCTTTGAAAAAGATACTGGAATCATTTGTCATTTACTTCTCTAGCTCATTTTAGAGATGAGTAAAATAATGCTGAATTTTAGTCTGGCCTGGGTATGCTTGAAGGTTCCCTGTTTCTTGAAAGTCTGGTATTCAACTTAGGCTTTGCTTATTAAGGAGAACTTGAGGCTTTTTCTCTTAAAAATATTTTTTTCAATTAACAGAAGTTTGATTTTCTCTTTCTCCTAAAACCCTCTCTTCACACCACTGGGGTAAAAGAAAGGGAAAAAGAAAAACTCTTATAAAAATGCAAAGTCAAGTAAAAAAAAAATCCCCATATAGGTTATGTAAAAAAAAAAGTCTCATTATACAACCCTACTACTAAAAATATTAATCAACTGTTTCCTAGAATGAACTACTCATCATTCCCATTCTGAGAGGCAGCATGGTGAGCTGGCTGTAAATATAAGAAATCTTGGATTCAAATCCTGCCTTTACCATATACTGGTTGTGGGGGGCTGTAACCTCTTAGTACTCTAGACAAATCCGTAGGACTGTAAGTTGAAGATCAAATGCCAGTGTGCCTTGGTAAAAGGTATTTCCTCACATGAGGGTTTCTTATATTTATGATACCACAAGGTCAGTCTCTATTTTCTGTTCCACCTACCAAAGTGGCGGTCTTTATCTCTTCTTGGACTCAAGAATCGTGATGCTGTCCATGAAGCATAGCCCCTAGTTCCAATTGTAGGATATATAGAGGACCCTAAATACATAAATTATTAGGCTGATGAAGAAGCAGGTAGCAGGAAGAACAGAGGGAGATTCTGAGGAAAGAAGTTCAGAGGCAGAACCTATCATACAGTAATACTTCAAATGGAATTTTGGGGTGCCTGAGGCATCTGCCTTTCCTTCCTTTATGTTTCTCTGCCTGTAAGCCCCTCTGGTTTAGAGTGGACAATACACCGATATTTCACTTAGGGGATATGGGTAGGACTAGAGGCAGCAAAACGGACAGAGTGATGGACTTGGAATAAAGAAGATGTGATTTTGAATCTTACTTTAGATGTTTATTTCCAATGTGACCTTGGGTAAAGGTCACTTAATTTCTTAGTCTTAAATTCCTCATCTGTAAAAGGTGGAGAAAAATAGCACTTTTCTCATTAGGGATATTGTAAAGATCAAAGGAAATTATATATACACTGTGCTTTACAATAAGCCATTAAGTGCTATATATGTTAGCTATGACTACTCCCTGCTCCTTTTAAGAAGTAATCAAATAATATAACAAAAAAGTGTTATCTATAATTTTTAACATAAAATATTAGCAAGAATTCAAAAGACTAATACAATAGTCCCATCTATAAATTGATGGTTTCTACATAAAGCTGAATTATTTAATGAAAAAAATGAAACAAAAATTTTTTTTTGTTTTGTATTTATGGTTATTTTTACATGCACTGCTCTACTCCTGGCATTCTAGACTTTACAGCTATGCCCTGATTGATCTTCATCAATCCTTTTTAGCTCTTTTCTATGTGTTGTCTTCTTTCGTTAGAATGTAAGCTCCTGCAGGGCAGGGATTGTTTTTCTCTTTGCTTGTATTTGTATCCCTAGGTGTTGGTACAGTGCTTAGCACATAGAAAATGCTTAATGAATGCTTCTTGCCTTGTCTTATCTACTTTTCAAGACTTATCTATAAATACATCTAAAATATATTTAGACTATATAAACAAATTTTAAACTATATTTGTAAATAACAAATGGGGACAATGCAAATGAAGATGTACAAGGTCCCAGTTGTAATTTACAAATATAGTCTAAAACTTCTAGTAATAAGGATGTACTTTAAGAGGAAAAACCTAAATGTGCCATGATGTATTCAAAAAGAATTAAATTCAAATATCTCAAAGAAAGCAACTTCTGAATCCAAATAAATCTTAACATTTGACCTTGTTGAATAACATATACTTGCTGTTGTCAAAGAAAACTAACCATGCTTGACTAATTGATTGATCTCAAGGAAGTTTCTTTCCATGACTAAACACTAGGAATGAATAGCCTTTTAATTTTGCACCTAACAGGTTCCTGAGCACATCTCTTTTAGCAAGACTTATAGGATTAATTAACTAAAAAACACTCCCTTTCAAATAACTAAAAATGAATGAATATAAGGCACCTTGCATTAGTTACCAAGTTCCATAGTGGCTATTAGTCTTAGTGGCTAAATATTTTTAAAGGTATTGTGAGATATTGACATATCTAATTATATCTCATTTTCTACCTGTTATTCTGGAATTAACAGGAAGGAAATTAAGGTGAAAATGATTAAGATGGGTACAATTTTTTGAAAGTTGTTTCTGAAACATGGACAATCTCACAATTTTTATTTGTAACCACCACCATTTTATGTAAAGTAGAATATATAAATGTTTCATTTTCCTCCTAAATTCATACTACTGCTTTTTCTAAATTCTATTTCATTTATCACATGTAGGGAAAACAGAGAATCCTAATACTTCTTTCCCTTTTATGCGAGTCCTCTTTAAAGAATAACCTTATTTATCAAAGATATATAAATGTGAGTGCATTCTTTTAGGAAGTAACTTCCTAAAATAACTTCCTAAGACTTTTATTTCATTATGTTAAATTGGAATTGTTCCAAGAATGATAAGAATCTAACATCACTCTACTCTTTTTCCAATAATCTAGCTATTTTTGCTAAAATATCAGAAATGGAACATAAGGCTTTTGTTAAAATGAGTTGTGGAAGTTTACTTAATATAGATATTAAACAGAAATTATAACCAATTAAAATTTTAGTTTTAGGATTTCTACTTTTGTCTACAATATTTATACTTACAATATTATTCACTGAACATTTGTTTTCATCTCAGTTCTCAGGTGATTATTTAGAAATGCATGTAATATCATCATATTATCTCTCTAAATATGCATGCTATCAGACTTCAGAAGAAAACAAATGAGATGTTTTTTGGATGCAAATACAAACTCCTCTAAATACACATATTATAATTACACATCATAAATACACATATTATGTTGCAAACTAATGATTATCATGCTAATTATGCATAATCTCAAAGTGCAAACACAGTAGGAATTATGCTTAAAATAATTTATATAACTTTGAGAAAAGGTAAGTTATCTTTAGCAGTGAATGTTTACAGTGAAAATTAATTTCATAATACCATTCAAACATTTCAGTATTTGTACAGGCTGTCTCTTTTCTTTGTTATGATTTAAAAAAGGGCATTTGTGTGTGTGTGTGTGTAATCAAATTAGTGTATCTTTAAATTAAAAGGATCCCAGAATCCTCTGAACAAGAATCCACCTTTAAAATATTATTCCTTACCAAGGATTATGTCACTACATAAAAACAAAACAAAAACAATAGTGACAGCACCTAGAACAATGACCATAATGTTGATGAGATTGCCTTCCACCTGGGGAGGCTAGATTAAAAGTGGTTGTCCAGGGTTTCAGTGAGGAAAGGTTAAGAGACAACAGGTCCAGATGAATTACATTCTTTGATGCGTCATTTTTCAGTTGTGTCTGACTCTACATCACCCTAATTGGGGTTTGCTTGGCAAAAATACTAGATTGTTTGCCATTTCCTTCTCCAACTCCTTTTACAGATGAGGAAACTGAGGTAGAGTTAAGTGACTTGCCCAGCATCACAAAACTACTAAGTCTCTGTTGCACTCAGGAAGATAAGTCTTCTAGACTCCTAGCCCAGTGCTCTATTCAGTGTGCCACCTAACTGTTGGAAGTATATTCTAGGGTCCTGAAAGAACAACTATGTTTGCTATGGGTGATAGGAGAGGTGCTTTAAAATGAGACAAAGGGAAATGTTTCCAAAATTTTCAAAAAAGGGAAGAGAGTAGATTATGAAAACTACAAGCTTGACTTTGTTTCATAACAGTGATCACTAAGGGACATTATGGCTTCATCAAGTTTAGGTGATATGATAATTTCATTTCCTTTTGGATAGTATCGTTAGACCAGTAGTTCAAAGGGAATGCAGTAGACATATTCCTAGATTTCACCAAACCATTTGATAAAGTCTTTCATGTGTCATTTACTGACAGCATAGTAAAATGTGGTCCAGGTCAATGTCGTCAACCTCAAACAGAACCAGGGGCCACTACATAAGGATCTCTGTGGGTTGCATATTTACTTAATTTTAAAGTGAAATGCTATCAAGGTTTTATTGTATTTTTATTTATTTTGTTAAATATTTTCCAATTACTATGGGTCACAATTGACATGTTGTTGGGCCATGTGTTTGACCTCTATCTGGATGATGATACATTATGTGAACTGAGAACCTTGTTGAATAACTGGACACAGAGTATTAATCAATGAATTGCTGCCATTGTGGAGAAAGGGGTTATGCCTCAACAATCTCTGACTGAGCAGTTTACAATTTTTATTACTGACTTGACTAAAATTATAGATGATATCATTAAACTTACTGATGTGAAACTCAGAGTGATAATGAACTTGCTGGATGGAGTCAGAATGCAAGAAAATTTGTATATACTAGAAAAATGGTCAGAATCTAATGTAATCAATGCAAAGGCATATACTTGGGTCAAAATCCCAAATTAACTACAGAGGACCTATGAAGGAAGACACTATCTACATCCAGAGAAAGAGATGATAAATAGAAATTTGTATAGAATGATTTTATATGTATACATACACACACACACATTTGTTTCTAAAGGTAGCCATCTCTAGGGCAGAGAGGAGGGAGGAAAGAAAAAAGGAAAAAAGTTACATGATAACTTTGATATATATTTAAAAGGAATAACAAATTGTACATAATAGATCTGCAATTTCATGTACAATCATCTTTTTTTCTACTCTGTCATGGAAATACTTTATTATTTCTTAATAAAATAAATAATAAATATTCAAAATAAAATTTAAAAAAAATCTTGTCCACAACTACTAGACAAGGAGTGTGTGAGCAAGACAAAGTTACGTGTAAAAAGATCTGGGAGTTTCACTGGATTGTAAGCTGGTTGTGAATCAATAGGGTAATATGAAAAGAAAGAAAACATAACATTATTCCCAGCTGTGCTAAAAGAGGTATTGTATACAGAATGAGATTACTGTGCTTCTGTGCTCTGTTCTGATCAGACTATATCAGGAATATAGTACTGTATTCAGTACTGGCTGCCATATTTTCGAGCTGGAGTATACTACAGACTATATATATATGTATATATGTGTGTGTGTGTGTGTGTGTGTGTGTGTGTGTGTGTGTGTGTAGGTTGGACAAGTAGTTATCTTTATGTATCTGGAGGGTTTTCATGTAGAAAAAGAATTGAACTCTTCCTACCCCAGTCTGTTCTCTGTTCAGTTATCAAAGGGATCCTCCTAAAGTGCAAGTCTGACAATATCACCTTCTCTACTCAATAAACTCCAGTGGATCCAATTTTTAAAAATCCCTTTCTGACATTCAAACCCCTTGTAAACTGTCACTTCCTTCCCCCATCCCCCTTACCTTCCATTGACTTTCTTATGCTCTCCCATATGATACTCTATCACTCAACAGTACAAGTTCACTGGCTTTCTCCCTATGCCTAGACTATTTTCTCATCTCCGCCTCTTGGATTCTTACAAGTCCCAGTTAAAACCCCATTACACTGGAAGCTTTTCCTGAGCTCCTCTAATTCTAATGCCTTTCCTCTGTTGATTGTTTCCAATTTATCTTATAGAGTTTGTTTGTACATGATTGTTTGCATGTTATCTCCACCTTAGACAGTGAGTTACAGGGACTGTTATTTTTGCCTATTTCCAGCACTTAGCACAGTGCCTGTCACATAGTTGGCACTTAAATAAATTTGCACTGTATTCCTCTAGGATATGCTACTTATCCACTGACCTTGACATTCTGTGACACCTGGAAACAATTTCTGTCCAATTTAGTAGTTCCCTATATTTCATGATTTATAATTTATTCATATTGAGAATGAAGATCAATGAAAAACAGTATTTCCTGAAGAAAAGTCAAAAAGCAGTTGGTGAACATCAATTATAGTAATTCTAACACCCACTTTGCAAATGATTTTTTCATTTAAAAAGTGATGGCTCAAATGTCTACATTGCTTACATTTCTAATAAGTAATATACTATAATACATAATTAACATATTTTCTTATTCCAATAACACTAACACCTAAAGAAATTAAAAGCTAATAGTTGAAATTTCTAAAGAAATAAAAATAATCAATATTAAAGTCTTATTCTTTTGACAATGCTTAAAGATACTGCCATTAAAATTAATCCCACCAAATCCAAGAATCCTTAATAAAAGTAGTTAGGTTGTGTTTGAAAAATGCAGAATGAGATTATCTGAATTATAAAATAATATCAAGTTGCACTTTATGTGAGCCAAGAATAAATTAATGCACCACACATGAGCTACTGAAGGGTTTTAACACACCAGTACATCATCAGTCTATGCTTGCCTAGTGTCTCCTGTGGATGTGACATACTACTATGTACCTATTGCCAACAGTTACATTAATTCTTTTTAAAGAACCCTTAAAAATGGATAGCAGGAGGAACACTTCAGATAGCAGCACTGCCGATGCAGAAACGAGAAGCTTAAAACTTTAGAATAAAAATTTGATGTTGTTGAACAGCATAAAAAAGTTCAAGTAACTCTAAAGGAGGATAAGATGTTGGGATGCCTGAATCTATGGCACAAAATACTATGAAACATGCAAGAGAAATAAAAGAATAAGGGCAAATTTGCATTATCTTTTTTTGCTTAGGAAAGTTATGAGGAATAGAAGGGTTGCAATGATTGAAATGAAATGTCTTTTAGTAGTATTAAGACTGTAATAAAAAACCTTCTTCTAATCATAGCCACAATTCAGACTAAAGTTTTAAAATTATTTAAGGCAGTGAAAGAAAATGGAAATGGAGTGGACACTAAAGTAACTTTTATTTTAAAATTTGGTTGGTAAATCACCTTAAAAATTGAGTTCCATTGCCAACGGTTAAAATTACTGGAGAGGTAACCAGTGTAGATGGGGGCATGGCAATTATGTATCCTGATATTTCGAAGAAAATAATCAAAGGTGGATACTAATAATGTTGATGAAATGGATACTTTCCAAAACATACATCTTTAGGAGAAAAAAACTTCACCTTGCATTTAAAGTGTCTAAGGATGACCTGATACTTTTATTGGGAAGTAAAACAGATCTTAAATGATAACCAATGCTTTTTTATCAGGCTTGAAGTCATGAAGTCAAAAATTATGGATTTTGATCCTGTTGATTGAGGAAGGCAAATTTAACCAAGATGTGTATAAAGTTTTGTGCACCTGTCAGCTTTATGTATGAAGATTTAAAGAGAAGGCAGTTCAATACATTGCTGAAATATTTTAGACATCAATAACACTTTTGTCATATCAATGTAGCCTTAGCTTCAGGAATTATATTAAGTAATGTTAAAATTTTAAAAATTTGCTTTCAAGGAGTACTTCATTACTTTGT
Source organism: Potorous gilbertii (assembly GCA_028658325.1). Lineage (NCBI taxonomy): Eukaryota > Metazoa > Chordata > Mammalia > Diprotodontia > Potoroidae > Potorous > Potorous gilbertii. Next base: position 19,803 of record JAQQSK010000412.1, read on the forward strand.
AATAAATCTGTATTGGAAACATATTTTTATTACCCTTTGTTATATTAATAGGTAAAGAAGCTATTTTATTTTTATTTTTTGTATTTAAATTTATTTAAGCTTTCAACATTCATTTCCACAAAATTTTGAGTTCCAAATTTTCTCCCCATTTCTCCCCTCCCCCCACCCCAAAACGCCAAGCAGTCTAATTACCCCTATCACCAATCTGCCCTCCCTTCCC
>JAQQSK010000413.1:0-19963 GCA_028658325.1 Potorous gilbertii
TAATACTTCAGGGGAAAAAAATGGTCTTTCAATGAAATAGAGGGCTGTCAAGCATTCTTGATGAAAAGACCAGAGCTGAAAAGAAAATTTGACTTTCAGACACAAGAATGAGATGAAGCATGAAAAAGTAAACAGCAAAGAGAAGTCATAAGGGACTTACTAGAGTTGAACTGTTTACATTCCTACATGGAAAGAAAGTATTTGTAACTCTTGAAACTTTTCAGTATTTGGGTAGTTGGTGGGATTACACACACACACACACACACACACGCACGCACACATGTACACGCACACACATACACACATGCATGCACACACAGAGACAGAGAGAACAGAGTTAATTGAATAGGGTGAGATCATATCCTAAAAAAATTAAGGTAAACGGTGAGAGAGAAACGTATTGGGAGGAGAGAGGATGAATTGTAATGGGTCCAATTATCTCTCATAGAAGAGGCAGGCAGGAGACTTTTTAGTGGGGGGATAAAGAGGAGAGCTGAGAGAAAAACAAGAAGTTTACTCTCATCACATTCAACTAAAGGAAGGAATCAAATGCACACTCATTTTTGTATGAAAACCTATCTTACAATACAGGAGAGTGTGGGAGAAGGATATAAGCAGTGTTGGGGGGATGATGGAAGGGAGGGCAATAGGAGGAGGGAGCAATTTCAAGTCAACACTCTTGGAAAGGGACAGTATCAGAAGAGAGAATAGAACCAATGAAGGGGCAGGATAGGATGGAGGGAAATATAGTTAATCTTACACCACACGTCTATTATCGAAATCATTTTCAAAACTACACAGATGTGGCCTATATTGAATTGCCGGCCTTCCCAAAGGGAATGGGTGGGGAGGGAGGGATGGGGAGAAGTTCGTACTCAAAGTTTTAGGAACAACTGTTGATAATTTTTCTTGCTATTAAGTGTTAAGAAGTACAGATAATGGGAAATAGAAAGTTATCTGCCCTACAGGACAAAAGAGAAGATGGGGACAAGGGAAGGGAGGGATGTTAGAAGAGAGAGCAGATTGGTGATCGGGGAAATTAGAATGCTCGGTGTATTGGGGTGGGGGGAAGGGACAAATGGGGAAAAAATTTGGAACCCAAAATTTTGTGGAAATGAATGTAAAAAGTTAAATAAATAAATTCATATAAAAATATTTTTAAAAAAATAAATTTGCACATCCTACATTTATTTTGAGCTATTTCAGCTCTGCTTTACTCATAGACTACAGCAGCTTCTCTGGTGTGGGCATACCAAGCTGAGTGATGTAGTGTCAGTGTCTCCCAAGTCACACAATCAGTTCCAAAGTTCTTGAGAGAGACCTTGAGAGTGGCCTTATATCACTTTTTCTGACCACAATGTAATCACTTGTTCCATGTAAGTTCTCTGCAAAATAATCTCTTTGGCAAGTACACGTTTTACATTTGAACGACATGACCAGCCCATCGCAGTAGTACACTCTGAAGAAGAGTTTGAACTCTTGGCAGTTTAGTTCAAGTTAGGATCTCACTGTCTGGTACCTTATCCTGCAAGATGATCTTCAGAATCTTCCTACACAATTCAAATGGAAGTGATTCCGTTTTCTGGCATGGTACTGGTATAAACTATCCATCATTCACAGGCATACCACAATGAGGTCAACAAAATGGCTCTGTAGACATTCAGTTTGGTGGTGATTCTAATACCTGTACTCCATCATACTTCCTTTGGAACCTTCCAAACACTGAGCTAGCTGTGACAAAGCATGCATCAATCTTATTATCAATGTGTACATCCCTGAAAAGTGCACTACCTACTTAAATGAACTTATCCACTGAATTAAAAACGTCTCCATTTTCTATAACCGATAATTCCATGTACTGATGGAGCACATATGCTTTCTAGGTGTTTATTGTTAGACCAAAATTAGCACAAGAAAGAGAATCAATTCATACTTTGGTGCATCTCAGTTTGAAAGGCTGTATTGTGTGCACAATCATCTGCAAACAGAATCATGCACCAACATTCCCTCCACTTTAGTCTTGGCTTGTAGCTTTTTCAGATTGAAGAATTTACCATCAGTGTGGTGCCTGACCTTGATGCCATGTTCATCCTCATTGAAAGCATTTGACAAAGATGGCTGAAAACATCATGCTAAAAAGTATGGGAGCAAATGCACTGTCTTTTTTCTCTCCAGTGATGACTGGGAAAGCACAGAAACACTGTTCATTATCTAGAACCTGGGCAGAAATGCTATCATGAAATTGATGTACAACACTGAGGAACTTCTCTGTGCAACCAAATTTTGACATAATTTTCCATAAGTTTTCATAACTAAAGGTATCAAAGGCCATATTCAGATTTACAAACATTGTCTATGGACCACTGTTTTGCTCCTGGAATTTCTCCTAGAGTTGTTGGGCAGCAAATATCATATTCACTGTTCCTTGGCCCTTTCTAAAGCCACACTGCCTCTCAGGGAGATGACTATCTTCTAGATGAGTGATCAGCCTATTAAGAAAGACACTGGCAAGAATTTTGCCAGCAATGACTAAGAGAGAAACCCCTTGTAATTGTCGCAGGACAATCTATTTTATTTATATTTATAGAGATGAACAATGGAGGCATCTTTGAACTCCTGGAAGGTAAAGTCTTCTTGCCATATAATCTGGGAAATTTCAGTCAGCTTTTGCATGAGTGATTGACCTCCTACCTTGCAAATCTCAGTTGGAATAGAATTAGAACCAGGTGCTTTGCAACATGAAAGGGACTTAATGGTATTCAATGCATCTTCTTCAGTTGGAGGTTCAACTAGGGAAAGATTGACTTCAACGTGAGGTAAACAATCAATGGTCTCATCACTGTTTGATGATAGTCTGTTGAGAGCACCACGGAAGTATTCAGCCCATCTCTCTAGAATCATGTCCTTATCACTAATCAATGTGGCTCATCAGCACTGAACAGTTTTGAAGCTCAATTGGTCTTAGGTCCATAAATATCCTTCAGGGCACCATAAAAGTGCTTACCACATAAAAGTGAATTTCATTTGCCAGGAGTCCTGCATTTCACTAAGCTTTGATTATACTTTTTTTTGATGGAATTAAATGCTTCCTTCTCAGAGATGGATGAAATATTTTGGTGGTAAATGCTGTGAAGTTTTCATTTTTCATTTAGCACCTTTTGAATTTCCTCATCATTTTCATCAAACCGTTCTTGGTGTTTGTGAGCATTCTTAACTAGATGAGCAAATGCAGTGCTGTACACAAGATCTCTGAAAGCTGTGCAGTCCTTTGCTGCTCCACTATTGCCAACAGTGTATTAACTCAATTCTCCATCCAAATTAGCAACAAACTGTTCCTGCTCAGAAAAGAGCCCTAATTTGTTTACATTAATTCTTTTGGTAGTCATTTTGCTTTGGGAGCACCACTTTTGATAAATGTGAATATTTAGCTTGCACTGGATAAGTCTATGATCAGTCCAGCACTCTGCACCACACATTGCGTTCGTCATTCTCACATCTTTTCTGTCTCTTCTCCTTACAATCACGTAGTCTATTAGATGCCAACATTTGCTCCTAGGGTGCATCCACGAAATTTTATTACATGTAGGAAAATGGAAGACAGTGTTGGTGATGAGAAGGTCATGACATACACAAGTCTTCAGCAGTACTCAACCATTGTTGTTGCTTTTTCCAACTCTAGTCTTCCATAGGAGTCCCTGCCAAGTCTGATAGGCTAAGCTTAGCTTTAAAGTCACAAGGAATTAAAAGCGTGTCTTCTTTCAGAACATTGATGATAAGGGTCTTGAGGTCTTCATAAAATTTTTCTTTGACCTCATCAATGTTCGTCATGGTGTGAGCATAGGCAGTGATGATGGTGGTATGATGTGTTCCTGCAAGTGACAATCATATTATCGTGAGCCTGTCTTTCACTCTTTTTGGTAGGCACGCCAGCTTGTCAGCTAGATTAGCTTTGATTACAAAACCTATGCCTGCTTCACGGCTCTCCCCTTCACTACGGCAAACGTACTATTGCAGAAAGATGATCTTCCTTTGCCAGCCTTGTCTCACTCAGGGATTATATTTGGATGCAATATCTGCTGATTTCTCTTGAAAGAAGAGCTGTTCACCTTCATATCTACTGGATTTTGAGTTATCTATAACTGTGTGCGCGTTCCATGTGATGATGGTGAGTGGAATCATCTTTGCAGACATTTCAATGAAGGAGAAAAAGGGGGAGGTGAGAGAAAAGTGAAGCTGACTCTCATCACATTTATCTTAATGAAGGAACAATATGCACACTCAATTTGGTATAAAAATCTATCTTACACTACAGAAAAGTAGGGCAGAAGGGGATAAGTTGAATAGGGGATGATAGAAGGGAGGTCAAATGTGAGGAGGGAGTAATAAGAAATAATTACTTTAGGGAAGGGACAAAGTCTAAAGAGAGAATAGAATAAAAAAGGGACGGGGTAGGATGGAGGGAAATATAATTAGTCTTTCCCAACATGACTATTTTGAGGTCTTTAGTAACACTACATATATATACCCATACTGATTTGCTTGCTTTCTCAGTGGGAATGAGTGAGGAAAGAGGAAGGGAAAGAAGTTGGACCTCAAAGTTTAAGGAAAGTATGTTGTGAACTGTTTTTGCATGCAATTGGGAAATAAGAAATACAGGCAATGGGGTATAGAAACCTATCTTGCCCTACAGGAAAGGAGAGAAGGTGGGGATAAGGGAAGGGAGGGGTGAAATAGAAGGGAGAGCAGATTGGGAGAGAGAATAACCAGAATACATGGTGTTTCAGGGTGGGGAAGGGGAGAGGTGAGGAGAAAATTTGGAAGTCAAAATCTTGTGCAAATGAATGCTGAAAACTAAAAATATATAAATTTACATAAAAAGAAGTGTGGGAAGATGTAGTAAGGAAAAGAGGAATGAAAAGTGAGGGGGTCGGATTGAAAGGATGGAAGGCTGAAGAAGGTGGTGGTCAACGGCAAAACTCTTTTCTAGCAGCTAAGGGAGAAATGTGAAATAAAATAATAAATGGAGACAATAGGATGGAGGGAATGACAGAGATAGAAATAAAAACTGTGAATGTGAATGGGATGAATTTTCCCATAAACAGGAAGTAGATAGTTGAATGGGTTAAAAATCATAATCTCACAATATGTTATTTACAAAAAGCACATCAGAAAAAGGGGGGCACAAACGAGATAAAGGTAAAAGCCTGGAGTAAAATATATTATTTTTCAGCTGAAGTTAAAAAAAAAGCAGGGGTAGCAATTTTAATCTGAGACAAAGCAAAAGGGAAAATATATCTAATCAAAAGAGATAAGGAAGGAAATTATATTCTGCTAAAAGATAACATAGATAATGAAACAATGTCATTACTACACATATATGCATCCAAATTCTTAGATGAGATGTTAAGCGAGTTACAGGAATAAAGAGCAAAATTATACTCATGGGAGACATTAACCTCACTATCTAAACTTAATAAACCTAATCTCAAAATATACAAAAAAGAAGCTAAGGAGGTGAAGATAGTTTAGAAAAAGTGGATATGGCAGACCTCTGGAGAAAACTGAATGAAGATAGAAAGGAATGTATTCTTCCCAGAAGTACAGGGAATATACACAAAAATTCACCATACATCAGGTCATAAAAACCTCACAATCCCATGCAGAAAGGCAGAAATATTAAAGGCATCCTTTTCATATCTGATGGAATAAAAGCTATATATTAAATAGGGCCATGGAAAGAGAGTAAAAATCAATTGGAAATGAAATAATCTAATGCTAAAGAATGAGTGGGTTAATCAACAAATCATAGAAACAATAACTTCATTCCAGAGAATAACAATGGGACAGCATATCAAAATTTAAGGGATGCAACAAAAGTATTTCTTAGGGGAAGTTTTGTGTCTCTAAATGCTTACATGAATAAAATAGAGAAAGAGGAGATCAATGAGTTGGTAATGCAACTGAAAAGGCTAGAAAACAAAAAATAAAAAAAACCCTAACTAAATACTGAATTACAAATACTGAAAACCAAAAGAGAGATTGATAAAATTGGAATTATGAAAATTATTGAACTAATGAATATGAAATAAAACAATAAAGTTGTTAAGTATTTGGTCAATTTGATGTAAAAAAGGAAGAAGAAAATCAAATTACCAATATGAAAAATGAAGAGGGTTAATTCACCATCGATAAAGAGGAAATAAAATAATAATTAAGAATCATTTTGCCCAATTGTATGCCCATAAACTTGATGTTAGGGAAATGGATGAATATTTACAAAAATAGAAATTGCCCAGATTAATAGAAGTAAAACACTTAAATATTCCCATCTCAGAAGAAGAAATTGAAGAAGCCATCAATGCACTCCTTAGGAAAAAATCTCCACAGTCAGATGAATTTACAAGTGCATTCTATCAAACATTTAAAGAACCACTACTTGCAATACTTTGTAAACTATTTAGGAAAACAGGCAAAGAAGGAGTCTTGCTAAAGTATTTTGATGATATAAATATGATTCTGATACCCAAACCATGGAAACTCAAACGAGAGTAAGAAAATTACAGATCAATTTCCTTAATGAATATAGATGCAAAAATGTTAAATAAAATATTAGCAAAAAGATTACAGAAACTTATCTTGAGAATAATTCACTTTGATCAGGTAGGGGTTATAGGAGGAATACAGGAGAGGTTCAATATTAGAAGAACTATCAATGTAATTGATCATATGAGCAACAGACCTCATAGAAACTATACGATTACCTCAATAGATACAGAAAAATTTTTGACAAATTGTTATACCCATTCCTATTAAAAACACTAGAGATTACAGGAATAAATGGAGACTTCCTTAAAATCATAAGTAGCATCTACCTAAAACCTTCAGTAAGCATTATATGTAATGGGGATAAGTTAGATGCATTTACAATAAGACTGAGGGTAAAAAAGTGATGTCCATTATTACTACTGTTATTCAATATGGTATTAAAAATTATGGTGTCAGTAATGAGAAGAAAAAACAAATTAAAGGAATTAAAACAGCCAAAGAAACAATCACATTATCACTCTTTGTAAATGATATGATGATATACTTAGAGAATCAAGTAAAAAATTCCATGAAATAATAAACAAGGTTTTGAAAGTTGCAGAATAGAAAATAAACCCACATAAAGCATCAGTAGTTCTATAGATTACTAACAAAGGCCAACAGCAAGAGAGATAAAGTCCATTTAAAATTAACTTAGACATTGTATAATATTTAGTAATATACCTGCCAAGAATAACCCAGGAACTATAGGAACATATTTACAAAACACTTTTCTCACAAATAAAGTCAGATCTAAATAATTGGAAAAGTATCAGTTGCTCATGTGTAGGCTGAGCTGATACAATAAAAATGACAATTCTACTTAAATTAATTTACTTATTCAGTGCCATACCAATCTAACTACCAAAAAAATGATTTCATAGAGCTAGAAAAAAATATCAAAATTCTTCTGGAAGAACCACTCCAGAATATCAAAGGAATTAGTGAAAAGAAATGCTAGTGAAAGTGGCCTAGCTATATCAGATGTTAAGTTGTATTAAAAAGTAGCAATCATCAAACCTAGTTTGTTGTGGCTAAGAAATAGTGGAATAGATCAGTGGAATAGATTAGGGACACAAGACAAAGTAATCAATGATTACAGCCATCTCTTGGTGAACTCAGCTTCTGGGATAAGATCTCACTATTTGACATAAACTGCTTCAAAAACTGAAAAATGATAAGGCAGAAACTGGGCATAGACCAACATCAACATCGTATACAAAAATAAAGTCCTAATGAGTACATGATCTAGGTGTAAACACTGATTCTGTAAGCAAATTGAGGGAGAAAGGAATAGTTTATCAGATTTACAGAGAATGTAGAAATTATGATCAAACAAGAGATAGAGAACATTATAAATTGTAAAAAAGGATAATTTTACATTAAAATTGAAAAGCTAAATTGAAAAGCCTTCGCATAAACAAAACCAATCAACCAAGATGAGGAGAGAAGCAGAAAACTGGAAAAGATTTTTTTTTTTACAACTAACGTCTCTGATAAAGGCCTCATTTCTAAAATATATTTATTTTATTGCATTAATTTTACAAGACTACAAGTCACTCCCTAACTGACAAATGATCAAAGGATATGAATGGACAATTTTCAGAGAAAGAAATTAAAGCTATCTATAGTCATGTATAAATGTCCTAAATCACTATTGATTAGAGAAATGCAAATCAGAATGACTGAGATACCACTTCACACCTATCAGATTGATTAACATGATAAAACAGGAAAATGATAAATGTTGGAGAAGATATGGGAATATTGGAACACTACTACATTGTTCGTGGAGTTGTAATGTGATTCAACCATTCTGGAGACAAAGCGGAACTATGCACAAAGAGTATAAAATTGTGCATACGCTTTGACTCAGCAATGCTGCTTCTATTGTTGTATACTAAATACAACATACAAATGAGAAAAGGACACACTCCACAAAAATTTTTATAGCAACTTCATTTTTATTGTGGCCAAGACCTGGAAATAGAGGGGATGTCCACCAGCTGGGGAATGGCTGAACTAGTTGGGGTACAGGAATGCAATGGAATATTATTTTACTATAAGAAATGATGATTAGGCTTCAGAATATCTTGGAAAGACTTATATGAACTGATAGTGAGTAAAGTGAGCATAACCAGGAGAACACTGTTCACAGAAATATCCATAGTGTGTGATGATTGATTTTGATAGACTTTTCAGCAATACAAAGACCTAAAACAATGCCAAAGGACTCAAAATGGAAATGTCATCCACATCCAGAGAAAGAACTATGGAGTCAGAATACATGGCAAAGCAGACTATTTTCTTTCTTCCTTTCTTTACTTCTTTTTCATACTTTTCTCCCTTCATTATAACTCTTCTATGCGACATGACTAAAAATGAATATGTGCTTAATAGAAACATATGTGTAGAGCCCATATCAAATTGCATGCTACCTTAGAGAGGGAGGGGGCGAAAATTTAAAATTTATGGAAGTGAATGTTGAAAACTAAAAGTAAATAAATTGAAAACTGTAAAAAAACAGACAATGAGGTATAGAAATCTATATTGCAATACAAGAAAGTAAGGGTAGCTAGGTGGTACTGTGGATAGAGCACCAGTGCAGGAGTCAGGAGGACCTGAGTTCAAGTCTCACCTCAGACACTTGACACTCACTAGCTGGGTGACCTTGGGCAAGTCACTTAACCATAACTGCCTCATCCTAGGTCATCTCCACTCATCCTGATGACTATTTGATCACTAGAATCAGAAGGCTCTGGAGGAGAAGTGAGGCTGGTGACCCACACAGCCCTTCCTCACTCAAAACAAAGTCAAGTGCAAGTCATGTCATTATTTCTCTGATGGCACGGTCTTCTTCAGCAATGAAGGATGAACACACACAAGAAACTAAAGGGAAAGAGGTTAAAAGAGGGATGGTAGAAGAAGACTGGAAGAAGGGGTAATCAAAATACATGCCTTCTTGCGATGGAAGTGGGGGGTGGAGATGGAGGAGAAAAGTTTTGAACTCAAAATCTTGTGGAAAGGCATGTTGAAAACTGAAATTAATAAATTAATATAAAAAAAGAAATGTAGTGGTGGATCAGTGGACACAATACAAAGTAAAAGATGACTACAGCAATGCCGTTTTTTTTAGAATTCCAAAGATTCAACTTTTGGGGACAACAACTTTTTGGAAAATTGGAAAACAGTTTGACCGAAACTAACTTTAGATCAACAACTCCCACTATGTACCTCTATAAAGTCAAGACATAAAGGATGATGCCATAAGCAAATTAGAGGGAGCATGGAAAAATTTACATGTCAGAACTATGGACAAGTGATAAGAGGAAAAGACCAAACAATAAATATTAAAGATGTGGAATGGATAAATGTAATTACATTAAATTGAAGAGGGTTTTGTTTTGTTTTGTTTTGATTTTTTACCATGAATAGCCAATCCAGTCAAAATTCCTAGGAAAGCAGAAAGCTAGGAAAAAAATCTTTTCACAGCAAATGTCTCTGATAAAGGTCTCATTCCTCAAACATATGTGGAATTGAGTCAAATTGATAAGAATGCAAATCATTCTCCAATTAAGAAATGGTAAAAGAATGTGATTCGACAGTTTTCAGGTGAAGAAATCAAGGCTATTCATAGTCCTGTGAAAAATGTTCTAAATCAGTAGAAATGCAGATTACAACAATTCTGAAAAAAAAAAAATTCTGATGTGCCACTTCACACCTATCAGATTGGTTAATACGACAGAAAAGAAAGATGATAAATGTTGGTGGAGATGAGGGAAAATTGAAACACTAATGCACTGTTGGTGGAGTTGTAAAGTGATCCAAGTATTCTAGAGAACAATTTGGAATTACACTGAAAGGGTTATAAAACTGTGTATATTAATTCGGTAATGCCACTATTAGGTCTGTATCCCAAATAGCATTTTTTAAAAGGGCAAAAGGAGCTATTTGTTCAAAAATATATTGATGGTTGCTCTTTTTGTTGTGGCCCAGAATTGGAAATTAAAGGGAAGTCCATTAATTGGGGAATGGCTGAACAAGTTGTGATATATAATTGTAATGGCTTACTATTATGCTATAAGAAATGAAAAGCAGGATGATTTCAGAAAAATCTGGAAAGGCTTATGAGCTGATATAAAGTAAAGTGAGATGACCAAAGAGAACATTGCACAGAGCAACATTAACATTGTATAATGATCAACTCTGAATTATTTAGATATTATTACCAATACAATGATCCAAGACTGTCTCAAAGAACTCATGGTGAAAATACCATCTACCTCCAGAGGAAAAAAAAACTGATAGAATATGAATACAGGTCAAAGCATATTATGTTTTTACTTTTTATGTTTTCTTTTTTGGTTTATGTATTCTTTTACAATAAGACTAATAATTAGCACCTCAGGGAGGGGGGGAGTTAAAGGAGATAAGCAAACAATTTGAAATTCAATATTGCAAAATTCACCCTGGACCGAATAGAGTTCCCGGCAGTCCCTGCAACAACCAAAGCAAGATCAGATCAGTCAGCAGAAAGGGAGCCCAGGGCTTTAGAGTAGGGGACTGAATGCTGGGCCCTGTAAAAGAATAAGGAGAGTTTATGATAGACAGCACCTCCAACCAAGTCTCACATTCACCCTGTCTCTGGTCACCTCCCTTCCTACTAGAGTCTTCCCCGTACCTCCAACCCACATATACTCAGCTTGCTCAGCAGGTTGCCAGGCATAGAAAGTTTGATAAGCTCATAGGACTGAGAGCTGTTAGGGAATCACAGAGCCCATTTAGTCCAACAACCTTTTCCACAATGTCAAACATTCCTCAGTAGGCTAAGTCTTATCAATTTCTCCTCAGTTTTCATTCAACCCTTGTTGCTCCCATCTCCTGAAGTCCTGAAGCTTGTCTTTTCACCATCATCACCTAGACTTTGGGCCATTGATCTCTTATCTGACTTATTAAGGTGTCACAGAAGGCAAGAGAAAGTTAACTAACTACCTAGAGATGCTGGAGGCCATAAAAGAATCAAACAGAAATGTGAATATTAAGAAAAGCAGAGAACAGTAACTTGGTTTAGAATATAACTTAGCTCTTGCTATTATTTTCTCCATATACCTTGGCTCTTGCTACTATTTTCATTTACCATCATGCCAAAAGACAAGGGATAATAAATCGCAGAAAAGCAAAATCCAAGCTGGTCAAGAACATGAATTGCAGCACCTGTGCTGTATGTGGAGCACATCAATTCAAACTGGAAGAATGTCAAATATTACTGCACTCAGAATGTTTTGGAATTTCCCTTCCTGCCTCTCCACCTGTACAACATTTATCTGTGCTACTTTGGCTCAGATTCAGAGCTGAAGTGAAAGGGATTAGAAATAAGGAAATGGCAAAAAACAGTCAAACTTTGGCAAGAACAAATTGGGAATGAAAACTAGCCTCATATTATTCTGTTCTCATATTCTTACATCTAATAGTGTGCTTTTGGAAATTTCCCTAGCCACACTTTGTAAAAATCTTCCCCAAAGACGTAAATACTTCCACTCACATGAGGTGTGGGAATGCCTACCTCCACATAAATGATTCAAAGTCTAAAAAATGCCATTTTATGAAGAAACAAAGGCAAGCATAACAAAGCAGACACAGAAAAAAAGCACTATTTAAAAGATGGATCAAACTACAATCCTTTTATTCATTCCTCAAAGAGAGAAACAAATATCTTTTTGCAAGTATCTAGAATGCAACTCAACAAGGTAGTGATAAACAAAGTAATAAGATGAAGAAATAAACAAAAGAAACAAGGACCTCCTACATCACCCCCACTCCCAAACACCCCATTCCCCCAGAGGAGGGCATAATTTATTTATTATTTAAAAGTTTATTTATTTATTTTTACTTTTCAACATTCATTTCCACAAAATTTTGAGTTTCAAATTTTCTCTACATCTCTCCCCTCACCCCACCCCAAAATGCTGTGCATTCTGATTCCTCCTTCCCCCAATACACCCTCCCTTCCATCACACCCCTCCCTTCCCATATCCCCAACCTCTATCTTTTCTTGTAGGGCAAGATAGATTTCTATACCCCATTACTTGTATTTATTATTTCCCAGTTGTATGCAAAAATAATTCTCAACATTCTTTCCTAAGACCAAATTTGAGTTCCAACTTCCCTCCATTCCTCCCTCCCCACCCATCCCCACTGAGAAGGCAAGTAATTCAATATGGGCTATATATGTTTAATTTTGCAAAAGACTTCCATAATAGTCATGTTGTGTAAGACTAACTGTACATCCCTCCATCCTATCCTGCCCCCCATTTAATCTGTTCTCTCTTTTGACCTTGTCCCTCCCCAAAAGTGTTTACTTCTAGTTACTCCCTCCTCCCATTTGCCCTCCCTTCTATCATCCACCCCACCCCACTTATCCCCTCCTCCCCTACTTTCCTGTAACATAAGATAGATTTTCATACCAAATTGAGTGAGCATGTTACTTCCACCTAAGGCCAAATGTGATGACAATAAGCTTCATTTTTCCCCCTCATCTCCTCCCTTTTCTCCTCCATTGAGAAAACTTTTTCTTGCCTCTTTTATGAGAGATAATTTGTCCCATTCAATTTTCTCTCACACCTTAATTTTATTTTTTACATATCATCCTTTCTTCTTCAACTCACCCTGTGCTCTCTGACTATATATATATATATAGTCAGAGTACTGAGAAAAGTCTCAAAACTTACAAATATTATTTTTCCATAGAAATGTAAACACTTCAACTTTAGTAAGTCCCTTATGATTTTTCTTTCCTGTTTACCTTTCCATGCTTCTCTTGATTCTTGTGTTTGAAAGTCAGATTTTCTTTTCACCTCTGTTCTTTTCATCAAGAATGCTTGAAAGTCCTCTATTTCATTGAATGATCATTTTTCCCTGAATTATTATACTCAGCTTTTCTGTGTAGATGATTCTTGGTTCGGATCCTAGTTCCTTTGACTTCTGGAATATCATATTCCAAGCCCTTTCATGACTTAATGTAAAAGCTGCTAGATCTTGTGTTATCCTCATTGTATTTCCACAATACCTGAATTGTTTCTTCCTGGGTGAAAGAACTTTCTCATTGATCTTTGAATCTGTCTTTTGTGTTTGTGGGTTGAGCAATCTTGGAAATGCTGCTGCCAGTGACTCCCTGAAGTCTGTTCCAGGTCCTGCCCCTGCCAAACTATGCAACCCATGTTGGGCTGCTCTACGCTCCACACCCAGTGCAATAAACCTTTTCTCCCAGCCTTCCAGGCTGCCTTGGGCTGGAAATCTCTTTCACTGTGTTGTTGTGTGACTTCTCCTGCTCTAGAATCTGTTTAGAGTTATTTTTACAGGTATTTTATGGGCCATGGGGGAGAGCTTTTACAGGTCTGTCTTTCTATTCTGCCATTTTGGCTCTGGTCCTCAGGAGGGCGTAGTTTAGTAGCCCATTTTAGTCTTCACCCAGCCCAACCCAGCCCCTGAGGTGTAGATGGAGCATTAGGAAGATTATGAGGATGCTTCAGTTAACTTCCTTTACAGCTTGTAAAGAGGAGGGGAGGAGTTATGATGATAAATAAAATACTTTTCCAAACATAATTCATATGAATTCCCTCTGGGCTTTGGACATACACTAAAACTCTATCCTGCACCCCTTCTCTCTTTAAATATTCTCTCAGTGCCTTCAACAATTCCATACAGTTAATCTGTTTCATCTCTACACAAATAACTATCTCATGTATATATGCAGTCCCAACTATTGTCCTGAGTACCAGATAGCCATCTGCTTACTGGATGAATTAGATAACTGATAGGGATCTTAAACTCACCATTACAAAAAAAACCCAACCTTAAATTACTACCAACATTACCTACAAGCTATGTGGTAAAATTGGAGGAGCACTGGGTCTGGAGTCAGAGGCTTTAGATTCAAAACTCACCTCTGATGTTATCTGTGTGAAGTGACCTTCTGGAGTCTATCTCTTTCTCTATAAAATGATAAGACTCAACCAGATGTCATCTAACGTCACTTTAAGTTCTACATACTTCTCCAGAGCCATCTGAATTCAGTGACCAGATATTCACCAGGATGACTGGATGATGGTCCAGGATGTAATGGGAGAACTTGACCCCTTTAGGCCAAGGGCTATTCAGGTACTCACTTAGGATGAGCTAATGCCCATTCAGTGACTAGTTCCGTTTTAGAAGTAGTCAGGGAACAGGTTTTTAATAAGGCAAAGAAAAATAACTATATCAGGCTGGAAGGGAAACAGCCACAGTTACTATTGATAATCACTCTTAAGTCAGGAGGGTCCAGAAAACAGTCCATAAGTTGAGCTTGGGGAGAGGCCTAACGTTGTCGAATCTATGACCTTCAGAATGCAGTAAATTTAAGGTTTGGGGAAGGAAGAAGTCTAGTCAGTAAACCCCAAGTTAACTGGGCATTCTTTGGTCAACCAAATTTTCCTTCCTTTGTAGAGAAGAATGAAAGGGAGTGGGAGAGAGACAGAAGAGGAGGAGCTGAGTTACATGGCTAGCTTAGTCTCCATTCAGGCAGTTCTTTCTACTCATAGATAGTTGTGTTCATCATTTGTTGCCAAAGAAGGATATGCCATTAGAGAAATGATGACATGACTTGCACTTGAATTTGTTTTGAGTGAGGGAGGGCTGTACAAGTTTACCAGCTTCACTTGTCTTCTGGAGCCATCTGAATCCAGTGAACTGATATTCATCAGGATGACTGGAGATAGCCCAGAATGCAATGGGAGATCTTGACCCCTTTAGGCCAAGATCTATTTAGGTACTCATTTAGGGTAAGACAACATACATTCAGTGAATAGACCTGTTTAAAAAGAATGAGGCAAAGAAAGTAACCATCAGACTGGGAGGGAGACAGCAGCAGTTACTACTGATAATTACTCTTAAGCCAGGAGAGTCCAGAAAATAGCCCTTAAGTGGAGCTTTGGCAGGGGCCTCGTGTGGTCCAATATATGCACTTCAAAGTGCAGGAGGTTTAACGTTTTGGGAAAGGCAAGGAAAGGAAAGAAAAGGAAGAAATCTAGTCAATAAACCCCAAGTTAACTTGGCATCTTCTGGCCATCCAAATTTACCTTCCTTTGGAGAAGAGAAGGAAGGAGAGGGGGAGGCAGACAGGAGAGGAGGAGCCGAGTTACCCACCTAGCTGTGTACCCATTCAGGCAGCTGAATCTACTCACAGATTGTTGTGTTCATCCTTTGTTGCTGAAGACCACGTAATCAGAGAAATGGTGACATGACTTGCACTTGACTTTGTTTTGAGATATATGTGTACACACACACACACGCATGCATGCACGCATGCACACACACACACACACACACACACACACACACACACATATATATATATATATATATATATATATATATATATATATATATATACAAACAAAATTTATTTACTTTTCAGTTTTCAACATTCACTTCCACAAGAATTTGAATTCAAGCTTTTCTCCCAATCTCTCTCCACTCCACATGTAAGGACAGAGTGAACCCCACCCGCTCCTTCTTTCAGTCTGCTCTCCATTCTATTACACCCCTTTTTCCTTCCCCTTCCCCTCAATTTTCCTCTAAGGAAAAATAGAGTTCCATACCCCATTGTCTGTACACCTTATTTCCCAATTGCATGTAGAAGCAACTTTTTGATATTCATTACTAAAACTTTGAGTTCCATAATCACTCTCTTCCTCCCTCTCCATATGCCCTCATTGAGGAAGCAAGTAATTCAATATAGGTCATACATGTTAGCTATTCAAAAAACTTCCATAATAGTTATGTTGCAAAAGAGTAACCACATTTCCCTCTGCCCAATCCTGGCCTGCATTTATTTCATTCTCTTCCTTGAGTTGTTTTCCAACAATAGAGTTTGGTTCTGACTATCCCTTTCGACACTTTGCTGTCTCTTCTCTTACCTTCTATCTCTTATCCCCTGCCTTAGTTCAGAGTAAAATAGATCTGCATATCTAACTGAGTGTATGTTATTCCCTCCTTAAGTCAAATCCCATGTATTAATGATCACATATCCTTTCCATCTATCCCCTCTTCCCTTCCACTGTGAAAGCTCTTCCTTGCCTCTTTTATGGGAAATGATTTGCTACATTCTACATCTCCCTTTCTCTTACGTTCCACTCAGTAAATTTTATTCTTAGCTATTCTCCCTTAATATTTGGCCTACTACACTCTGTGTGTGTGTGTGTGTGTGTGCGTGCGTGTGCATGCATGCATACACACACATATATACATATATGTATATACACAAACATATATCAGTGTGTACATATATATATACATACACACCCATGTACATATATAGTATATTGTATATATAGTATACAGTATATATATACTATATACAGTTTAGTATATAGAGTATAGTATACATGCCCATACACCTATACACTTGTGTGTGTCTATAATATATTCCTTCTCACTACCCTAATACTAAAAAAGTTCTCATGAGTTACAAATATCATCTTTCCATGTGGGAATGTAAACAGCTCAGCTTTAAGAAGGCCCTTATGATTTCTCTTTCCTGTTTATTGTTTCATATTTCTCTTGATTCTTGTACTTGAAAGGGAAATTTTCTATTCAGTTCCAGCCTTTTTAAAATTATTTCATTTGTTTTCAGTGTTCTATAATCACTTCCACATATCTTAGAATTTTTTTTCCCCTCTGTCTCCCTCCTTCTGCACTCCCTAAGATCATGTGCCATCTTATATAGGTTCTATGCATACGTTCCTATTAAACACATTTTCACCTTAGTCATGTTGAATGGAAGAATTAAAATGAATAGGAGAAACCATAAAACAAAGCAAAACATAATACATATGTATAATTCATTCTGCAATCCAATTCCATAGTTCTTTCTTTGGATGTGAAAGGTGTTTTATCTCAAAAGTTCACTGGGAATTTTTTAGGTCCTTGCTCTGCCAGGAAGGACTAAGTTTACCAGAAAATTCCTCACATGCTGTGGTTGTTGCTGTGTACAAAGTTCTGATTCTGCTCCTTTTACTCAGCATCAGTTCATATAAGTCTTTCCAGGCCTCTCTGAAGTTTTCCCGTTCATCATTTCTTGTGGCACAATAGTATTCCATTTCATTCATACACCAAAACTTGTTCAGTCATTCCCCAATTGGTGAGGATCTCCTTGATGTCCTAATTTCATCACGTCCCCTTCAACATTCATCATTTTTCTTTTCTGTCATATGAGCCAATCTGGAGGGTATGAGGTAGATCCTCAAGGTTATTTTTGTACATGTGGGACCCTTTCCCATTTTTGTAATCTCTTTGGGATACAGTCCTACAAGCGACATTGTTGGGTCAAAAGGTATACACATTTTTGTAGCCCTTTAGGCATAGTTCCAAATTGCTCTAAAAAATGGTTGGATCAACCCTTTCTAGAGCCTCCACCAGCTCCACTATGCCAGCGCTTCTCCTCACCCTAGGACTGCCACTCAGATCTGAGATCCAGATCAACTGCTCGATTTTCCCAGGGTCGTTAGGTTGAGGACTTCAACAATGAACACTGCCACCACCTAGGGCAGGGTCTAGACTACAGTCCCTTGTCACCCAGGTGAAAGAGCTTTCTCACTGACCTTTGAAGCTGTCTTTGGCATTTGTAGGTTGAGAAATCTGGGAACTGCAGCTTCTCCCTGTGATTCTGCACCCTGGAGCCTGCTTCAGTCCTATCCATACTGCACCACATGGCTGAGGCTGGGCTGCACTCAATGGATTGCACTCCAGCCCATGCCCATTGTGATAGACCTTTCCTGTTGGCCTTCCAGGTTGCCTTGGGCTGGAAATCTCTTTCACTCTGTCGTTTTGTGGCTTCTGCTGTTCTAGAATTTGTTTAGAGTCATTTTTACAGGTATTTTATGGTATGTGGGGGAAGAACTCTATTGAAACACGACAGTTGCCTGACCTTTCCTCCAAAAGTTAACACAATAAATTATGTAGGAAATCTTAGATACTTTTTGTTCCCAGGAGTATAAAATTAGGCAGTGATTTCCTTTCCACAAATTCAGATGTACATGAGAAATCATACAAGACATCGTGGATAGTTCCCACAAGTAGGAAAACTAGAAGCAAGTGAATGAATTAAATGGAATTCAATGGCTTATTGTTGTGCCTTTTTCTAAACATGGGTATACTCAGTAAATCAAGAAATGGGCCAATAGCCTGTTCATTCAGACATGTTTTTCTTCAATTCTGGTATTGTTTCAGCTTTGAAACAGAAACCAATTTTATTCCCAAATGTTTGCATCAATTTTATTTCATATTCACATTCCAGCATCCAGAAAACCTACCAAAACCTCAAAACCCCTTGGAGAATGAGATACAAAATGTACTTAACACAAATAGTCAGAACTAAACAACTAAAAAAGTATCAGTTGCTCATAGATGGGGCAAACCAATATAATAGAAATTGCAATTATGCCTAATTTATTTATGCACTGTCATATCAATCAAACTACCAAAAATTATTTCATGGAGCTGAAAAAATAGCAAAATTCGTCTGGAAGAACAAAAGGTCAAAATGTCAAGGGAATTGATTTTAGAAATACAGAGGAAGGGGGCGGAGCCAAGATGGCGGAGTAGAAAGACTCACATTTGCTAGCTCCGAACCCACAGCCCATAGATTCCCTCTAAAAAGAACTCCTGACAAATTCTGGAACAGTGGAAGCTGCGCAGAAACACAGTGAAGGAGATTTCCGTTGCAGAGAGCCCGGAAAAACCGACCGCAAAGGTACCCTGGATGAGAGCGGAGCCCTACCCTGCGGAGCGCTCCCCTGCCCTGCCCCAGCCACGCAGCACTGAGAGGAGTCAGCAGACCCAAGCAGGCTTCAGGGACCTGATTCTCCCGCGACTGCGAAGGTCCCTCCACCCACAGACGCACAGGTCAGTGAGAGAGACGGGCTGAGAGGGGAGCGGGGTATCTCTGGGACTCGGACCCCCTCGGGAGGTGGCAGCCACGGCAGAGGCAGAGGCAGCTCAGCCGGAGACTCCCGGGGCGGGCAGGGGCTCCGCTGCGGCTCCATTGCAACAGATCTTTGCATAAACCCCCTGAGGGAACTGAGGCTGAGAGGCAGCCCTGCCCCGACCTGAGAGCCAGCAGATAAGCTCCCATTGAAGAGCAGTCAGGCCTGCCCCCAAAAGCCCTGAGGCTGGGGAGCAGCATTTGAATCTCAGACCCCAAGCACTAGCTGGGCAGATCTGGGCCAGGGGGTGGAGAGGACTCTCAGAAGTCAAGTAATTGGCTGGGAAAATGCCAAGAAAAGGGAAAAAAACTAAGACCATAGAAGGTTATTTTCTTGGTGACCAGAGGAT
Source organism: Potorous gilbertii (assembly GCA_028658325.1). NCBI lineage: Eukaryota > Metazoa > Chordata > Mammalia > Diprotodontia > Potoroidae > Potorous > Potorous gilbertii. Next base: position 19,954 of record JAQQSK010000413.1, read on the forward strand.
TGCGCCATTC
>JAQQSK010000414.1:0-19939 GCA_028658325.1 Potorous gilbertii
GGACCCTGCCTAAGTGTGTCTTTCTAGTCTTCCATCTTGGCTCCCTGTCTTTTTTTTTTTATAGCATTATTATTATAGGAATGTTTTGCATGACTGCACATGTATAACGCATATCAAATTACTTAACTTCTCAATGGGGCAAGTGGGGAGAGAATTTGGAACTCAAATTGAAACTTGAAAAAATGCACGTTATAATTGTTTTCATGTGTATCAAGGGAAAAATGAAATACTAAAAAAAGAAAATAATAAAATAGGTTAAAAAAACACATGATCTCTTCTATCAGTATGAATTAAGGTTACAAATGTAATCATACTCTTTGAACCAATAATTCCAGTGTCTGGAATATACCCAGAAAACGTCATTGAATATACACACACACACGCGTGCGCACACACACACACACACACACACACACACAAAAGCTGTCTTTGCAAAGATTTTCATAGCAGTCTAATATGTAATTAAAAAAAAAACTAGAAGCAAAGTCAATGTCCAATATTAAGAGAATAGCTAAATTAACTAATACAATGGAATACTATAAAGCCATTGAGATAGACACTCCCAAAGTGCGCCATGAAATCTGGAAAGACCTGCCTAAAAATGCTGCAAATTGGAAAAAGTAGAATCCAAAGAATACAGTAAATGCTAGCTCTAACCACTTTGGAGGACAAGTGACAAGTAACTGACATTCAGGGAGTGCTTTAAAGTTTACATCTATGGTCTCATTTGATCCTCAAAACAACCATATCAGGCAGTTACTACTATTATGACTATTTTACAGATAAGGAAACTGAGGCTGAGACAGGTTAAATGATTTGTCTTAAGCCACAGAGCTAGAAAGCATCTGAGCCTGGATTTCAACTCAGGTCTTCCTGACTTCAAACGTGGCATTCTATCTTCTTTGCCACCTACCTGGCCCCATACAAATATCTCAGTAAAAATGAATGGACAAAAAAACCTAATCAGGACTTAGAGAAAAGAACCAAAAATGTCTGAATAATACATTTTACACTAAAATTAATTTAAATATCGATAGTTTTCACTGACTTTAGAGTTCTGAGGACCTGGACTCAACTTCTGCCTCTGATGGCTGTTGGATTTGTGTGACTCCAGCAAGTCACTAAATTTCCCTGGAGCTCAGTTTCCCCACCTATAAAATGAAGATGTTGGACTAGATGCCTCTGATGCCCCGTTCAGGGGTAACATTGTTAATGTTTAACAATTGACTCTCTGAAAAAAACAATATGCATGCTTTGAATTTTAATTTGCATTATTCACATTTTTCCATCTTTTTTCTTAAGTATAGATAATCAACAAAATAATACATCAAGCCCTGATTTGTAATGGTTACTGATTTCCAAATTGCAAATGCTGACATAGAAAATTTCCCAGTGCCTATTGTAGCTGGCTCCAGCCCGCAAGTATGGTTGTTTGCATTGTCCTTTAAAGTCTGACCCCCTTAGTGCCTCATTTTACTCAGACTTCTCTTCTTGAAAGGCAGGCTAACCTGATTAAAAGAGCTGTGGACTTAGGATCAGCAGACTGGATCTTGCTCCACCACTTATCAGCTGTGTGATCTTGAGAAAGGCATTTATTCCCTTGGAGTCAATTTCTTTATTCATAAAATGGGTACATTACCAGCATCATCTACTTCACCAAGGTATGAGGAAAGAACTTTGTAAGCTGTAAAGTATCCAACACCTGTGAACTGTTTTTTCCTTCTAATGTCTTCCATGTGGACTCTGGGAAGGCTGGGCTCATGTGTGTCATGACACACATTATGGGTGTCATAGAAAACTTGATCTAGAAAGGAGTTAAAAAATCTATAAAGCCCAGCCAATGCCCAGCATCCAATAGATGTTTAATGAATGATGATGGGGAATGCCTGTTCTCCCATGTCTTCCTAGCTACCATGGTATTAGGAGAGCTTTCAAGGTAGGTAAAACCAATGCAGAAAACCAATCTAATTCCATTTGTTGTTCATCCTTGGTTGTCAAAGAGGAACAGTAGTTTGAAGAGAGTGATGTCTTGCCTTGCAAGTGAAATGGATCCAAGTGAGGCAGGGCTATGCCGAGTCATTAGCCTCTCCCCTCCAGAACCACTTAACTCTAGTGGAAGACATTGGTCAAAGTGACTGGCAATGGCCCAGAAAGCAATGGGAGACCCTGGCCTTTCTAAGTTAACATCTTCCCCAGGTCTCAGTTTGTCTGAGACAAGACCCATTCGGTGATTATAGCCTAGGTAAAAATTGAGGCAACATATGATTTAGTTTGCCTTTACAAAAGAATCAATCTGGGAGTGGGAGACCCGCAGAAATTTTGGCTAGAACACAAACAATTTCTATTTGCTTTCATTCTTAGTCATCAAAACTCAGACAATGAACAAGTCTGGGTCTGGGACCTATTATTGGCCAATCAGTAAGAGCCAGAGCAATTTGGGTTTAAGAGTTTAGCCAAGTAGCTTCATTTGAATCACAATAGGCTTTATCAAAGTCTGGTTTTCCGGAGGTATATTTCAAGAAATCACAAATGAAAACATGAGATGAAAAAGTTAGTTGTCCCAGTTTTGGGGGAAAGAAAAAATGTCACTAATAAATAAACAAATAGGGAAGAAAGAATCTAGCCCCCAAACCCCAAGATACCTTTCAAAGTATAAGTGATCAAAATTTATATTCCTTTAGAATATTAATTTTGATCTCTTAAATTTAAATTTTGAACTCCATATTTGTACATGTTGTTTCCTCTGCTAATCTGGAAACTCCCTAAGGGCAGGGAATGGTTCTACTTTCTCTTTTTATTCTCAAGATATGGAACAGCAACTGGCACCAAGTGTTTAACAAAAGCTCCTTGATTGATTGACTGATGGAGGGAATGCTTCTCTAAGCATTTTGAGCAGTAATTGACTTCATTTGGAGTTTGAGGGTGGGGGAGACAAGAAAGGGGAGTGGGAGAAATAGGGAGGCAGAAAATGAAGAGAAAGAGAGAGACATACAAAGGCAGAAGAGGGGAAGGAGAGAGGCAGCAAGAGGCATGGGAACAGAGGTGAGAGGAGGGACAGGGGAACGGAGAGAGAGACAAAGGCAAAGAATAATGAGACAGACAGAGAGGGAGGGCAGAGAAAGGGAGGAGAAAAGATAGGGAGAGAAATACAGTGAGTGTGGGCTATCACTGTTTCAGGTATAGAACAAGGAAAAAGAAGTCAGATTCTCCCTAGCCTAAGACCCAGCTTTCCCTAAATGTCTACCTAAAGGTCTGAGAGCTTCCATAGCAATCCTACTCCCAGCTTTGTAATGAACCAGTCTTGTGACCTTGAATCACTTGGTTCATCCCTTGGGGGAATCAACTTCCTCAACTATGTCAAGACCACAGGCATTTATTAAGTGCCTGCTGTGTATGAGGTAGGGGGTGGAGGGGTGGGTAAAATGCTAAATGACAGTGATAGAAAAAGAAAGGCAAAAACACAATCCCGGCCCTTAGAGAGCTCACAGAGGATGAAAACGAAAAATGGCATCACTGTCTGCCAGAATGCATCTCATTAGTGTTTAGAGGACTTTGTGTCTGCTATTTCAAGTGCTTTCCAATCTTCTGAAGACACTTGTGATCAAAGTATCAGAATGAATGACTGTTGGGATGATTCCAACCTAGCCCATGTTCCAAACAGCTCTGATTTCATTTGGACCCAGTGAATTTTTTTTTTTTTTGCCACCCCGGAAGGATTTCCCCTCCTTGAGGGTCTGAAAGAATAGGCTGAAAGATCATTGGGGGGGAGGTAAATATTGCAGGGGGTTTTGGGTTGAGATTGGGGTTAAAGACTACTGATGCCCCTGCCAACTCCAAGATTTAATAATGCTGCTAACATTCGCCTGCTGTTGCCTTGGGTTCTGACACTGTGGGACTTCCTCCTTCTGCATTAGCTTGTGTTTCTTATTGCTCATTTAGGGAATATTGGCACATGGCAATTTTTAGCTCCTCTACTGACCAATCCTTTTCAAACATACTCAGCCAAAAATCAGTTTTAATTTTTCTGTCTCTCTTCCTCCTTCCTTCTCCTTCCCTTTCCTCCCCTCCCTTTCCTCCTCTTGCCAGCTTCCTTCCTTCCTTCCTTCCTCCCTCTCTCTCTCTCTCTCTCATTCCTTCCCTCCCTCCCTCCCTTTCTTCTATCAGAGGCTGATGCCAACATTACTATATAGTAATAATAAATTCTGTATAATTTTCAAAGAACATTTCAAAGAATATCATCCCTGCCTCGAAAATGTTAAGATAAAAACAATCAACAAATAGAAAGCTAATGAAAAGGCAAATTGAACATGGGTGGGTGGGAAGGAGTCTGGAAAGAAGCGAAAGTGTTCATTTCAGGCAACATTTTCCCAATTGCCCAGAGCTCAGTCAGCTTATTGGGTAGCTGCTAATGAATGCAATGACACTGTGCTAACTTTCCTGGAGCCAAGCTTGTGGCTAGAATTGATTTTGAAGTCCTGTTCTAATAACAATTGCTTGCAAAGTTTACTAAGATTTCTGCCTGATACATCCTAATGACAAGGCAGTCACATCAGATTCTGCAAAACTTAGGAGTGTACACACTCTTTGTGCCTGGCTAGCAAGATGGCAGTGTTCGTGATCAGTCATAAGTAGCCCAGGACAAACAGGGCTTTGTTGCAGGACATTGACTTCAGTGGGGGAGCACTGCCTCCCCAGGATGCTTTGCATCTTCTGTATAGAAAGTGCATTTTCCCAACCTTTTCAATCATCAAAGACTGTACCCAAAGATGTGCTGTTGTCCAGACCACAACTATCACCCCAATGCCCCACCATGTTGCCCTCCTCCTCTCTCTTGGCAGTCTTGACTCTCAAACCATCAGAGAATTGGGGGGATGTCTCCACAAAATATGTGAAGACTTCCTCTGGTGGAATGGGCTGATGAGAACAATTTGTTCCAAAGGCCAAGAAGGTGGCTGAAGAAGGCACCGAGGAGCTCTTAGAATTTGGTTAGACATGAAAGACAGCAAGGTCATCCACTGAATTCTGGGACATCACCCGTCATTTTGACTCTATCTTGCCACTGGGCTGTGATGACTCTGGAAGAGAAAGTGAGGCCGACAACTTTGTACAACTCTGCCTCAATTAAATTGAATTAACACAAGAATCAAAAGACAATATCCATGCCATTTTACCATTTTTACCTCTCTCCAAATGCTGTAGTGACAGGCAAATGACAAAGCAGCAGGTGTGGATATAGTGGGAGCTGTAGTCATAACCCTACACACAGATGGCCCAGGTCATAGGGTCATCTTCTCACTGGTTTGAAGTAGCGGTGGGATTCAGCAACCCCATCAGTGTCTGAGTAATCTTTAAAGGATCACACTGCCCATCTTCTGGTGTGAGGAAGGGGCTAGAAAAGGTACCCTAAAAATTGCCTCTTTACCCAGCTCTGGCCTAATTACCACAATGGGCAAGGATGCCACCCTGGGATGAAAACACTCTCAAAAAAGGTACAAAATCTACTGCAAAGATGATTCTACTCACCATAGGTACATGGAATGTGCGCACACTTATAAACAGCACAAAATACAGTAGACTTGAAAGACAAACAGCTCTTGTTGTACAAGAACTCAGCAGGTACCACATACAAATAGTAGCTCTAAGTGCAACAAGACTGGCAAATGAAGGCCAGCTTACTGCATTCTGAACAGGATACATGTTCTGTTTTGTTTTTTTTCCTGGATTGGCTTCAGTGACAGAGAGCACCATTAAGCTGGGATAGGTTTAGCAATCAAAAGTAATCTAGTCAACAAGCTTGTATGCCTACCAAAAGGACTGAATGACAGACTTGTGACAATACAATTGCCACTGGTAGGAAAACACCATACCACCTGCAATAGCACTTATGCTCCCATCATGATGAATCCTGATGAGGTCAAAGAAAAATTTTATGAAAACCTGGAGACCCTTATCATCAATGTGCCAAAAGAGGAGAAGCTTACAATTCTGGGTAACTTTAATGCTAGAGTAGGCTCAGATTATCAGACATGGCAGAGAGGTTTTGGAAAGAATGAAGTTGGAAACAGCAATAGAAATGGTCACTTACTACTGGAGACTTATGCATCCCATGACCTCATCACCAATACTGTCTTCTATTTACCTAAATGCAATAAAACTTTGTGGATGCACCTAGCAACCAACATTGGCATTTAATACACTGTCATTGTAAGGAAAAGAGACACATAGGATGTGAGAGTTATGAAGGCAATGTTTGATGCAGAATGCTGGACTGATCATAGACTTATCCTCTCCAAGTTAAATATTTGCACTCAGCAAAAGTGGTAGCCCCAAGGCAAAATGACTACCAGAAGAATTAATGTCAACAAATTAGAGCTTTTCTTTGAGTTGGAGCAATTATTTGCTAACTTAGAGGGAAAGTTGAGCCAATATACAGTTGGCAAGAGTAGAGCAGAAAAGGAGTGGGTAACTTTCAGAGTTTTGGTGTACAGCATTGCATTTGCTCATCTGGGTCAGAACACTCACAAACACCAAGACTGGTTTCATGAATATGACAGGAAAATTCAGAAGTTGTTAAATGAAAAACAAGAACTCCACAGGGTTTGCCAGCAAGATAGCTCATCCATCTCTAAGAAGACAGCATTAAATTCCATCAAAAGTGAAGTAAAAACGAAGCTTAGAAAGATGCAGGATTCTTAACTCAGTAAAAAGACAGATGAAATTCAGTTTTGTACTGACAGTAACAGTCGGACATATTGTAACTTGACTTTAACATAGTGATGTTACTTTGGTCCTCTTTGATGAAGGACAACAACTAACCAACCAAAATGTGAGAGCTGATACCTTCCAGCTCTAACATTTTGTGAATCAAAAACAAAAATATTGATGCCCTTGCTATGTATTCCCAGTTTCACATCCCAAAGCATCTGAAAGCAATCCCTCTATTTCAGTTTGTGCTACCTATGAAGTCCTGAAGTTCAGGGCTAATTCTCAACAAGCCAGTCTGATTCCCAGAGCTGACCAGCCACATAAATCTGGCCAAACAAATCTTGTGTGACTTAAGAGACTGAGGAGATGTGGTTTAACTTCTGCTAAAATCCTAAAGCAACCATGACTCCCAGAGGAAACTTCTAGTATTATTCCAAGTTCTCTGACCTGGAGGAAGAGTTCGAACCTTACTTACATTATTGTTTTTTTGATCAGCTATGGGATTCTGACCAACACAAGTTCTTAATCTTTTTGTTTTATGTAATAAATGTAGCCACAATTATTTTACATCTTCTCTTTCTAGGGGGCAGTTAGGTGTGACAGTGGATAAAGCACTGAACATGGAGTTGGGAAGACCTCAGTTCAAATCTGTCCTCAGACATTTAATAGCTGGGTGACCCTCGGTAAGTAACTTAATCTCTATTTGTCTCAGTATCCTCATTTGTAAAATGGGGGCATGGCTGATAGAGCACTTAGGCCTTATGTCAGGAATAACTGAGTTAAAATCTGACCCCAGATTATTAATTATTCTGCTTCAATTTCTGTATCTGTAAAATTATCAGGTGGAATAGAAAAGAGGTATCACTTTATCCCTGCAGGCCTGGGGTTACTAATTTTTAAAATGTGAGAGCTAATACAATGCAGCTCTAATATTCTATGAATCCAAAAAATGAAGAATCCCAGTTTCACTTCCAAAGAATCCAAAAGTAATCCCTGCATCTCAGTGTGTAAAACCTCCCTCCCACGGTTGGTGTGAGAATCAAATGAGATAATATTTATGAAATACCTTGCACAGTGCCTGGCAAATAGTAGGCACTTTATAAATGCTTGTTTCCTTCCTTTCTTTCCCTTCTCCTGTTTGTTTCTGTGTCTATACTTCTTTTGATTCCCTTTTCTTAGATGCCCATCTTGGCTCCATATTAAAGAAGCATTGCTTTAGCATCAACTGAAGGTTCATTGCTCTTACTCTTGCAATGATTCCTAGCATCTTTTCAGCCAGATGTTGAGCCTCAAGTCAATTTCTTCTAAAGATAAGCAGCTTCTTAGGGGTCTCCCTATTAATGCATTGTTTAAATCTAATTCTAACAGGGAGAGAAGCAAACCTTCTCTTAAACATTTCTAGGAGGCATCTGCTAATGGAGGTGTTATTTCTTTATGAGCCAAGAAGAAAAGAATAAAAATCCTGATCTTTTTTTAAGTGCTCATATTTTCCCCAGCATTTAAGCAGTGGAAGGTATGAGAATTTAAGCAATGGAAGATAGGAGAAAGAAGAGAGAGAGAGAGAGAGAGAGAGAGAGAGAGAGAGAGAGAGAGAGAGAGAGAATGAACTTTATTTTGGATAAAACTTTGCTGAGCTTTCAGAATCAGCTATTCCAGACCTGGCGGGTTGCTAATTAAGGGTTAGTATACTAAATTAGCAGTGAATTAACATTCATTTCTGTGCTAGTACACTTGAGCTGCAGGAAATTACCCAAATTAGATTCAGGTAGTGACATTCATCACAACCAGCAATGACTGTAGCTTAAACAAGATTTAGTGGTACACTGGGGCTAATATTCCCCGAAAAGTTAGGCTTCCTTCTGTGTAGATATTAGGATGGTATCGACATTGGACTGGGGGCTGTTGTAGAGGTTTTGTGGCAGGAGAAAGGCTGATAAGCACTGGGTTCTTTTGTCATTAAGATAACATTCTGCTTTACTGAATCTCTTTAGTGCATTATGGGTAGCCCAAGGCTGACTTGTGTGATGATTTATTTATTTTTATATAGGGCATGTGACCAGGAGAAGAGAAGTAGCCTAGTCAATCCATTACAGTTAAAATGAATAGGCTTACCCACACCTTCTTCAGCAACAAGACTCTAGATTAGAACTAGAGAAGGACTTTTAGGGGCTCTCAAGTCCAAACTCATCATGTGACAGTTGAGGTCAGTAAGGCCCAGAGACATTAAATGATGCACCCAATGTCAGAGATACTTTGTGATAAGTGGCTAAGCAAGGATCTGAATGAAATTTCCTCTGTTTTCAAGTCTTATTCCCACTCTACTGAGCTATGCCCGCAAGGTCTTCATCTCTTGTCTGTTGATTGGGAAGCTCATGATCATATCCCACATGATAACAAAATGGAAATAACCCAAAGTAGTTAAGATGCATTCATTCACTGAGAATAGTTGAATCCAACAGTAGCTGATGAGACAGGCAACATGGTGCAGTGAGTAGCTCACTGGGCCCTGATTCAGGACATTGTTCAATTCTTTTTCAGTCCTGTCTGAATCTTTATGACCCCATTTGGAGTTTTCTTGGCACAGGCACTGGAGTGGTTTGCCTTTCCCTTCTCCAGCCATTTTACAGATGAGGAAACTGAGGCAAAGAGGATTAAGTGACTAACCCAGGGTCACACAGTTAGAAAGTATCTGAGGCTGGATTTGAACTCAGGAAGAACTCTGTCCACTGCACCACCTAGCTACACATACACTGTTCTCTTCAGAAGAAGATCAAGGTTTTATTCAACCTTTTATTTCCTCTAGCACCTAGAATGGTGTAGAACACACAGTAGGTGATTAACAAATGTTTTTAAATATTAGTAACTGCATTAATAAAAGGCATGGTTTTATGCAAAGCTATTGTATTTCAAGTCAGAGGATCTGAATTCAAATCCTGGGTCTGACACTTATCCCTTGTGTGACCTTATCCAAGTCCTTACCTTTTCTAGGCTCGTTTTCCCATCTGTAAAAATAACAAAATTATCCTAGATGACATCTCATTATATGTATGTGTGTGTGTGTGTATGTGTGTGTGTGTGTGTACTAGCCCTCAATCTATGATCCTATGAAACCCCGTTTACATAGCAGTTTAAGGTTTACAAAGCAGTTTCTTTCAATACTATGATGAGTGAATGACAAAATGACTGAACAAAGATGAACAAACGAATGAATCCTAACCTTGTTCTAATACTTCAGTGCTTTGGATCCTGTATTTTTCATAGTCGCTACTCCAGCATCTCCTCCAAGGACAATAGTGATAATAGTTTTATATATTTATATGGCACTCCAAGGTGTGCAAAGCATTTGCTATACACCATCCCCTTGGAGCCTCAGAAAAATCTGTTGAGATGGGCACAATAGTTTTTAAATTATCCTCCTTTTATAGATGAGACAGAGGCTATGAGAGATGTGAATATGAAAAATGCTAATTTTCAGAGGTGGAATTCAAACCCAGATCCCACCTCAGACACTTACCAATTATATGACCTTGGGAAAATCACTTCACTTGCTTCAGTCTCAGTTTTTTTATCTATAAAACAAGGGGTCCCAACAAGCAACCTCGGAGGTCCCTTCCACCTCTACAGGTCCTATGTTATACCTGACTTTAGGTCCTTTGCTCCTTTAGGAATTTATATCATGATGGAAAACATTTTCAGAAAAATATATTCTCAATCGAATCCTCACTTCAGCTCCTTCCACCATTCCAGCTAAAATGCAGTTGTCTCTACCCAATTCTATTGTCTGGCTTATATCAGTCTAATGCAAAACATGTCTGCTTTATGCTTGTGCCCTCACCACTCATCCACCTCTAACTTATAATGGGAATATTGACTGGCCATTGACTGTACCAGTCCAGGGCATCTTTGTAGTGATTATGAATGAAAGCCGCCAGGAGTGAAGCTTCTCATTCCAGATATTTCTACATGTAGTCAATATCATCTTTCGTAAGCGTGACTGAGCTCCAAATGGCTTGCAGTCATAAGGGAATGACCGACTGAATAGCTATTATTTTATTCAATCAGAATGATGCTTTTTGGGTAAAAGAAAGTCAGAATGCAGCATTGCATAATTTACAGCACCCTGATTCTTGTATACAACAGCCAGTCATTATCTATTCCCCCTCTCTATATCCCCTCCACTCAGGAAACAAGTCTTTGGGGATTATATCCCTGATGCAAATGGGAAAGAATGATAATTTTTCTGTAAAGAATTACCAAAATTAGAAATTCTTCACTCTTATGGGCCATTAATGCATTATGTGTTCTATGATATTATAGGAATTGACAGGTGCTAGTGATTAGGTAAATTAGAATTGAAAGAAAACCACTACATTTCTGGGTAAAGAAGAGTTTGGGGGTAGGAGAGGTTGGTATAAATCTGACTCCAAGTGGAAATAATATCCAGAGGGCAGGCATGCCAAGAATGGAAGTTTCTTGAACTGCCAAGGTCCAACATTTGAGATTCCCAACAGGGAAGGTTTAGAACCAGGAAGGTCCTCATTATAATGAGAATGTGCAGAACCAAAGCTCTCCAGGAAACAAGTGTGATACAGTCTGCTTTAGCCTTTTATGTCAGCACTCTCCTGCCTCTCTCTGATGCTCTGCTTACTAGGTGTTCTATGTCCTCACCAATCTCAGCCCCAAAGGTCAGGATTGGATAGTTGGATCTGTTGTAAGGGAAGTTCAATTATACTGGCAGCTCTCCATGAATCCTATTTGCCAGTAAAAGCAAATGCCAACTATAAGAAAGTAGCCAGGCTAATACTCAGTTTCTCTTCAATATTTGTACCTTCATATGGCATCAGGTATAAATTTATGTATACTGATAGAAGGTTTCTGCTAATTCCGAACCAGAGTCCAACATTCAGCCATTGACAGACCATTCTGAGCCTGCTGTGGAGATGCCTGTGTGCTGTCTCAGGTGTTAGTCTTGCCACGGTTCTTATTCAAGCATTTATACACAGAAAAAAGAACTGGTGTGACATCTCTAAATGACAGAAATAGGCAGAAAATGCCAGCATGGTAGGAGATGATTTAGCATATTGGTGAGTCCAGAAGAGACAGAAAATGAAGGAGAGATTGAGGAGGGAAGGAAGAAAGGAAGGAAGACCTTTGTTCTTTGGATCGTTAAAAGACAAAGTTTCTACACATCATTGTTTCTTTCCTATTGCCATGGACGCAGCCTTACATATTGGTTCAGTCATTGATGCTGTGTCAAACAGGTTGAAGTCCTGGCTCTGGCACTAGGGGCATCACAGATTCAGAGGCAGAACAGACCTAGGAATTCATTTAGTCCCTTCTCCTTCCTTTAACGGATGAAGAAGCTGAAGTTGAGAGGTTAAGAGTCTTCCTCAAGGTCACACTTGTAGAACTCATTATCTTTTACCCAAATCCTTCCCCCACTCCTACCTTCCCTACCTAGAAGGTACCACCCTCTTCCCAGTCCCTCAGGCTCACCACTTGGAAGTCATCCTGAATTCCTCAGTATCTCTCACCTCCTGTATCCAAGCTGTTGTCAAGGTCTTTTGATTTCACCTTTGCAATATCTTCCAAAAACATCCCCCTTCTCTCCTCTGACACTGCCTCTACCCTAATGAAGGACATCTTCACCTCATGCTACTAGTGGGTCTTCCTATGTCAAGTCACTTTGCCCTCTAATCCATCCTCCATTAAGCCACCAAAGTGATTTTCCTAAAGCAAAGGTCAAACAATTTCATCTGCTCACTAAACTCCTGTAGCTTCCTATCATCTCTAGGATCTAAAATGAAACCCTCTGTTGGTGCTCAAAGCCCTTTAAAACTTAGCTACCTCCTTCCTTACTAGTGTTCTTACATCTTATTCCACAACAGATACTCTTCAGTCCAATGACATGGCCTCGTGGCAATTCCATGAGCAAAAACCTCCATCTCTTTTTTCTCTAACTCTCCAGCATACCTGGAATGCTCTCCTTCCTCAACTTTGTCTGATATCTTTGGCTTTTTCTAAGTCCCAACTAACATCCTATCTTTTATAAATTTTTCCCAATTCCTCTTAATTCTAGTGCCTTCCCTCTGTTAATTATTTCCTAGTTATCCTATATATGGCTTGTTGTGTATATATTTATTTGCACATTGTCTGCTCTATTAGATTGTGAGCTCCTTGAGATCAGAGACTGTCATTTGTCTCCTGTTATATCTCCAAGGCTTAGTACGGGGTCTGGTTCATAGCAAATGTTTAGAAAATATTTATTGGTGGATTGATTGAAATAATCAGAAAAGGTATTTGAAGTCTTCAGACTCCAAAGCCTATATTCTTTTTTCTATGTCACTATGGTATCGGTGGTTATCTGACCACTTGCATGTATGTTATAATAGAAGAAACTTTTCAGTTTTGTGCTGGACTAGGTAGCTACTAAGATTCCTTTTAACTAAAATTCTGTGATTTTGTAATTTTCTGACTATGAATATGTAACTTGAATTCTCTGAATGACTCAGTTTCTTCATTCATAAAATGGAAGTACTTGGAGTATTAATCTGTCATGACTATCAGGAAGTTCAACCAGAGGAAACCCTGGTGAACTTAGAGTCAGAAGACCTAGACTCATATCCTATCTCTTCTTAGCATCTGTGAGACCCTGGATAAGTCACAAGTGACTTCTTCTTACCCCAAATTCCTCACACCTGAAATGAAGGGGGTGAATTTCATGACTTTTGATGCCCCTCTTATATGTGTCTAAGATCCATAAGGATCTTATGAATCTGAATGATTATAGCATTAATGCATTCAAACCATTAGAATGTTTGTCTTTCTCAAGGCGCACAAGGCTTAGAGAGATAGATTGACTTTCCCAGGACCACACTGCAAGTGACAACATTAAACCTAAGCACTGACTACAAACTCAGTGAACGTTCTATGCATTAGCCCTCACCCCCTCATCTATTGTCATCTCGTTTAAGTTTAGGGAACTGATTTAAAGAAAAGTTGTTGATGTTTATGAATACAGTGATTTGAGAGTTAGCCCAATAATAAAACAAAGGAAAAAACCCAGAGAAACCTAAACTTGCCAGTCCACTAAATTCACCTCTGGAGTCTTCAACACCACTTATGTCCAAATTCCCCTGAATTCTTTTTCTCTTTTTGCAATGATCAGCAAATATTGTATGACCAAATTTTTTTTAATGTACTCCTGTGCTTTTTGCCGGTACTTGGAAGAGAAATGAAGCTTACTTTGCTATCATCCTCAGGTCTCACAATGATGTATGTTGTTATTAATCTCTTTGCTTCTGACCAGTCTTTCCCATAGGCTTTTATTGACCATTTCAGGATGGAGATTTGTGTTGGAAAATATTGCAAAAAACACCTTTTTTGGGAAGTGGAGTCAAGAGAGTGGAGGATAAGCCAAGCAGTTGGAAGAGAACATAAGAAAAGGGAGGACTGGAGGCTGAAGGTGGGAGGAACTTGGGTGAAATGGTCTCTATTCCCCTGTACGTGTATATGTATGGAATACCATGCCCATTTTGGGCACTTCACTCATAACCTTGCATGGTATTCCATCGCCCGCCACTGTGATTTTGAATAGGCTGTCTTTTGCATCTGGAAAAGGCTGTTTCTTCTAGAAATTAAAGAATCCATAGGTTCTTTCAAGGCTGAGGTCAACTACCACCTGCCACTCAATGCTTTTAATGACATTTTAGATAGGCTGGAGCCCTGTACCAGAGAGCCCAGTGAATAGTAATGAACCCCTTGCTTACACCACCAGCTTTTATCCCAATTCCTGTAGCCATTACTTAGAGGTACAAATCTTTGAGAAGAGTGCATTATCCCTAACATCAACAATACCAACCAATGACCCACTGCTAAGGACAGACAGGTAAGCCTAAGAGCCCTAAGAACAGCCTCCATCTCCCCCCCAACTCACCCTGTGGAGACAGAATCTGGTGATTGCCTCCAAATATTGTAATGGTCACATTCCCTGAAGACCAAGCACAGAAAATCATCACCACCAAATGTCTTGGGACGATCAAATGGTGCAGTGGGTATGGTTGTTTCCGTGGTAATGGAGCTAAAGAAGATGCATCGTCATGTGCTTTGCCACTGCATGCAAAGGACCACTGCAGCTGATACCTCCTTCTGTGTCTCCCTCATTAGGATGGGAGCTCTTGAGAGCAGGAATTGTCTTGCTTTAATTGTCTTACTTTGGGGCCTCTATCACTTCTTATTGCCATCACCACAAAACTCATCTTACCACCAGTTTTTCAATGACAACTCAGGAAAAGACCTATAAAACAAAGCTGAAAAGCACTGATAACACCTCTCGGGGAACTCTCGGGCTCTCAGTTGCTCTGTGATGTAACAAAGATTTACTGCTTATATCCCAGATCATTATCAAGGTTTTGAGTATCTCTTAAGAAACCTGCTCCCTCAGGGACACAGCATCTGTAGCCATGTAGGTCTTCCCTTGACAAGAGGTCAGCGTTCATCCAAATCATAGCTGACAAGTACCAGTTCTGATAGACAACATCCAATTTAGCACTGGTCAAAACCCAGGTGGCTCCTTATCCACTCTGTGACCAACCTGCTTTTCTATTTGTGTCTCTAGTGGTTAGCACAGTACCCTGCACATAGTAAGTGCTTAATAAATATTTGAAATTCATTTTTGAAATTGAGTTAAATGGAGGAGTGGCAATTCTCCCCAAAAGCTATGTTGTTGTTGTGATTTTTTTTTACTTGATTTGCAAAGTGAATTCCAAGTGTGGAAAATTCCTTCTGCCATATAGACCTTCAAGACCTACTCTGACACTTGCCTACAAATATTGTAGCATGGTTTGGAGCACTGAGATATTAAGCCACTTGTCTAGAGGTCCCACAGTAGGACATGAATCCCCCCCTTTTTTTAATCCAATGTCACCTTGGAAAATTACCTGTCAGAATGAAGTCATTCCACTCACATATCCAACTTGTTTTCCATCTCAAGATGTCAACCTCCTTCCATGTGTGTGTGTCTTCCAATACCTTCGTTCTGAAAGAATTAATAATTAGCTACCATTTTTAACACTCATGAAGGGTCCTCAACTATAGGTTTATATATTCTTCTACCTGTCTTGGTAAGAAGATCTAAGGGGCCAAGTCAATTGCAATTCTCTCCATACAGTGTCATATTCAAGCAAGTACTATATTTGTTAATATTATATTTAATATGTAATACTTATAAATATTATATTTGTAAATGTATAATATTTGTTACTAATCGTAGACTGATGGACTAGTACTGACTGGTCGATTGTTATCTCAGCAAAGGATCTCCCTGACAGTATTGCCAACAAGAACTCATCCTGCCTTTGACTGAACACCCCCAGGGATGAAGACCTCATTTCTGAACCAAAATCTTTTCACTCATAACTGTTGAGAAGTCCTTTCTTATGTTGAGCCAAAATATGCCTGTCTTAATTTGTATCACTTGGGGAAAATTATAGGTCAGTCTCTATCAGGGACCTTGGGGTTAAATCCTAGTTCCAGTACTACCATTTATGTGTCTTTGACCAAGTCAAGGCATGTCTCTGTGCCTCAGTTTCTTTATCAATCAATTCACTAGTAGTTATTAACTGTTGGAGATATAAAAAAGCCTAAATCAAACTCTGCTCTCAAGGAGCTTAGACTCCAATGGAGAAGAAATATGTAAATAAATAGACATGTATGAGATAGATGAAACATACAGAGGAATTGGAACGCAACCTTAGAGGGTAAGACACTAGCATCTGGGGGAGGAGGGGCCATAATCCTAAAAATGGAAAGGGATAGACTAAGCGGCTTCATATCATAGGATCTGAAGAGATTTAGAGATAGCACATTAATGTACACTGTATTCATTTTACAGATGAGGAAACTGAGGTACACAGAGACAAATTTGCTCACCCTGAGTAAGATAACTTGAAATATAAACCCAAGGCTTCTTAATTCTGAATCATGTTCTTTCACTAGACAAGTCTTTGTGCCCTGTTCTGCCTTTTAGGCCTAACCCAAAAGCTCTAAATTTCATTCCTTCTAAAATTCCTTTGCATATTTGTCACATTTCATTTGCCTGAAGCTTTCTCATAAGGCTCTTGTTCCAGATTAATAGACCAGGCCATCCTAATATTTTCAGCTTGGCTCAAGTGCAATGCATTTGCCTGAGTTTCTCAATCATTCAGTGCCTTGCATACTTTCTTGATCAGATGTATGGCTATAGCTACAGATGCCATATTTGACACCTTTACTCAAATCTCTCCAGCATTGGTCCAGGTCTCCAGGAGAGTCACAAGAATGCTCAGAAAGACTATGAAAAATATTTCCTTGGTTTGTAGTTTCATTGGCTAGTGAACTTTCTGCCTACTCTATCCCCATTTCAATTCATCTTACCCTCGGCTGTCAAAGTGATTTTAAGAAATTCAGGTCTGACTATATCATTGCCACCACTTTCTCTGTCTCTCTCCCTATGTCTATTTCTATCTCTTTCTCTGTCTATCTCTCTGTCTGTGCCTGTGTCTCTGTCTCTCACTGTCTCTGTCTCTCACTCTCTCTCTGTTTCAGTCTCTGTCTCTATTTGTGTCTGTCTCTGTCCCTGTTTGTCTCTCTCTGTCTGTCTCTGTCTCTCTCTTTCTCTCTCTGTCTCTCTCTCTCTATCTCTGTTTGTGTCTGTGTCTGTGTCTCTCACTCTTTCTCTCTGTTTCAGTCTCTATCTGTGTTTGTCTGCCTGTCTGTCTCTCACACACACATAAACACAAACAAACTTGACTCACTTCCCATCACCCCCAAGATCCAATATAAAATCCTATTTGGTTTCCAAAGACCTTCATAAACTGGCCCCTTTCTACCTTTTCAGTCTCCTTATACGAGATTCCCCACCACACCCTTTCCCCTTGCACTCTTCTTACTGTTTCTCACAAAGGATGCTCTGGCTCCATTCAAAATCACTTTGTCCAGAGCATTTTCTCTGGCATCTCTCAGACCTCAAATGCTCTCTCTCCTCATCATGTCCTGGACTCCCTGGCTTCTTTCACATATTAGATAAATTCCCACCTTCCGCAAGAAGGGTCCACACAGCTATTAAGTGTCAAGAGTATGAAGTCGGATGTGAATTCAGGTGCTCCTGACTCCAAGACCAGTGCTCTGAGCTTCCTAGCTGCCCCCTCCTTAATTTTAATGCCTTTCCCTGGGACTGCCCTCCAAGAATCTCTCATGTATTTTGTATATTAGTGGGTTGAATATTATCTCCTCATTAGACTGTTAACTCCTAGAGAGCAGAGGCTGGTCTTTTGTCCTTTTGTGGCACAGGGCCTGGCACATAGTGGGTGCTTAACAAATGCTTGTTGACTGAATTACTGACTATAATCAAAGCCTAATGTCTGTTATTTTTGTTTTCATTCATCTTTTCTTTTAAGGAGTTTGGTTTTTGATGGCACAGATAAACATCATTTTAAGAGCGTTTTTTTGTCATGCTCTGTTTTGTTTTTGGAGGGTCCAGACATTCCTCTTTAAGACAAACAAGTGATGCTGCCACATAAATGCTATGTCTACATGTGCATAGATAAATAGATTGTATATGTGCATGTATGTGTACTTATTGTTACTGTGCTTTTAGTTCAGTCATTTCAGTCATGTCTGACTCTTTGTGATCCCATTTGGGTTTTTCTTGGTAAAGATCCTAGCATGGTTTGTCATTTCCTTCCCCAGCTCATTTTACAGGTGAAGAAACTGAGACAAATAGTGTTAAGTGACTTGCCCAGGATGTAGGAATTGTCTGAGGCCATATTTGAACTCAGGAAGATGACTCTTCTTCACAGGTCTGACTCTCTATCCACTGTGTCACCCAACTACCCCATCTTCCGCTTATACTTACACACATACATACAAATATACACAGATGACATATATATTTACCATATTTTTGTATATAAATATATTATGAAAGAGAAAGAGAGATCTTTAAGAGACCAGTATCTTGACTAATGTCCAAGAAGCCAATATTCTAATTTCTTACAAATACAGCTTTCCACTGTTCCCCACAATCACACATCATTATATATATTTTTTTCTTTCAACTGATGGCAGCCATGTCAACCTGTTCAACCCTGCTTCAAGATGAATATGGCTTCAAACATACTCAACTATTTCCTAAAAATATTTCCCAAAGTACTACCCTTCCAATAACCCCCGCTGAGATCTGTCTCCTTGATGGGCAGTTCATCTACTTCAGCTGTAATTTCCAGGTCTTTCCTATTTCTGCCAAGCCTCCCATCTACCTCTACATTCCAGTTACCTTCATTCGTTCCATTGCTCATCCTTGATCTCCTCTATTTAACTGATTCCTATAATCTTTTTGTTTTGGTTTGGGGTTTCTGACTTCACAGTCCTCCTGGTGTCTCTCAACTCACCTCAGCTTGGCATCACAGAGAGAACAGTGATTTTGGTGCTAGGAAGACATGAGTCTGAATTCTAGTTCTGACACATTAACTGTGAGACTCTGGATAAGTCATTAACCCTCTCTCAGTTTCAGTTCACTCAGAATACAATTAAAGAGGACAGTTATGGCACATCTCTGTCAGAGTTGTTGTGAGACTCCAATGTAAAAAACTGACAACATAATATAATACAAAATAACATAATATAAATAACAGAATGGGATAGTATATATGATATGATATATGATGTGATATGATGACATGACATGACATGACACAACGCAACACAACATAGGACAACATAACATAATATAATATAACATGATATAATATTGCTTTCACTATTACTAGTACAACAAGCATTTATTAAGTGCCTCAGATGAGCCAGGCACTAAGCTAGTTGCTGAGAATACAGAGACAAAATCAACCCCTGCTATCAATGGGGTTTGCATGGAGGAAAATATACAACATATGCACAGATTAAGCAAACATGCTCAAGTTTTACAAGGGCAGGCAATGTAAGTTTAAGTAGGTGTTAACAGTAACAATGAGGGTGTGTGTGTGTGTGTGTGTGTGTGAAGAGGTGTGTGTGTGTTCATCCTTTGTTGCCAAAGAAGACCATGCCATCAGAGAAATGATGACATGACTTGCACTTGATTTTGTTTTGAGTGAGGGAAGGCTGTGCAGGTCATCAGCCTCACTTCTCCTCTAGAGTCATCTGAAACCAGTGACAAGATATTCATCAGGATGACTGGAGATGGCCCAGGATGAGACAATTG
>JAQQSK010000415.1:0-19909 GCA_028658325.1 Potorous gilbertii
GGTAAGCAGTTTTCTTCCTTGTCAGAGAGGAAGGTTGGAATCATCTGTTCCCCAAGAAAATAACCTTCTATGGTCTTATTTTTTTTCCCTTTTCTGGGCATTTTCCCAGCCAGTTATTTGACTTCTGAGAGTCCTCTCCACCCCTGGCCTAGGTCTGCCAGCTAGTGCTTGGGGTCTGAGATTCAAATGCTGCTCCCCAGCCTCAGGGCTTTCAGCAGCAGGCCTGGCTGCTATTCAGGGTAAGATTAAATCAGGTTCTCAGGTAGGGGCAGGGCTGCCTCCTAGGCTCAGTTCCCTGAGGGGGTTTATGCAGAGACCTTCTGTAATGGAGCTGCTGCTGAGCTCTACCTACTCTGGGAGCCTCTGGCCGCCCGCTGCCTCCTGAGGGGGCCTGAGTCCAGGAGACACCCCGCTCCCCTCTCAGCCCGTCTAGGTGTCTCTCTCACTGACCTGTGCGTCTGTGGGTGGAGGGACCTACGTGGCCACTGAAGATTCTGTCCCTGAAGCCTGCTCGGATCTGCTCGCTCCTCTCCGAGTCACGCGGCTGGGGAAGGGCAGGGTTCCGCTCCCATCTGGTGCGCGATGGACGTTTGGGGTCAGTTTTTCAGGGCTCTCTGGAATAGAAATCTCCTTCACCCCGTTGCTACACGGCTCCACTCTTCCAGAATTTGTTGGGAGTTCTTTTTAGAGGAAATCCACAGAGGCTGTGGGTTCGGAGCTAGCATATGTGAGTCTTTCTTCTCCGCCATCTTGGCTCTGCCCCTATACTAAATATCTTAAATAATAAGAGTAGACTACCAAGCTACTACCTAATAAGGGTCCTTAAGGAATTTGTCCTAATGAATAGAAATTCTGATTACTATTACTACCACCAGTAATAATTAATGACTACAATTTTATATTTGTATAGTGGTATTTTCATATAAATCCCCTCTCTTTGCCAACAGGTACTTCTAAAATGAGTATGCTTTGCTGTACCATTTTCTTACCTAGCTGAAATATTCTTACGGGCAATCCTGTTTGTGCTATCAATTTACTTAAAAAGTTTTTTATCATAACTAGTATAAAAGTAAACTTTGGCTTGGCACTTCTTCCAAATCATTAAAACCAAAAAACAGAGAGATTGAGTTAATTGAGGCTGAATTAATGAACTTTGACTTCAGTGTAAATCTCCTAACATTAAATACAACCACACTCAAATATATTTAAAAATTCCTAAATAAAATATAAATAATTTTGTGGATTACCCACAACATTTTTTCTATACTAGTAAAGATAATAAGAAGTTGAACTTTAAATGCCGGAGGGTCCTGGTAATTCAAATCCCAGTAGATTTCATTATCATAAACATATCATGCCATAATTTAACAAATGTCACAAGAAATTAAGACAGTTTTATTTTCCCAGATCTACAAATTATCAATAATGAATTAGATGAAGAAAAATCAAATAGAAACAAATAGGGAAGTTCCATCACCTTCTTGGAGCCTTAAGACACAAAACAGATGACTGATACAAAAAGATGAATGAAGCAGACAATTACACATGACAATAAATTTAGGCATGAGAGAAAACAAAGTCCACACTAAGAGTTGGTAAATGTGTTAAATGGAGAAGGAATGTAAGACATAAGGAAAGTGGAGTTGGGGCACATAATGGCTTAAGAAAGACGAGAAGGTGAAGGAAACAGGGGGTTTGGAGTTTCAAATGCAACATTCACCTCGTAAACTATCTTAGTTCTTCTAAAGCTTAGTACAAGGCAACCTCCATAAGACTTTTCTTAATCTCCCCAGCTGTGAGAGCCTTTCCTATAAAAATTGTCATGTCTATTTTGTTCATGCCATACAAGTAGCCTCTCCTGGCTAAACTATAAACTACTCAAGGGCAAGAAATGTTTCACTTTTGGCCTTGGATTCCTAGTGCCTGACATATAGAAGGCACTTAACAAAGGCTGGTGAAGAAAAAAATAGAATCTAATTGAGAACAGCAGCATGACATAGTGAATTCAAAAGACCCTACAGTCAAAAAAATCTGGATTCAAATTTGAGCTTTGCTACTTACTATTTATATTAACCTAAGTTCAAATTCAGCTTCAGAAACATACTAGCTATGTGACTTTGGCCAAATTTTCTTTCTGCCTCAGTTTCCTCACAGGAAATGAGGACCAAATGAGCACCTACCTCCCTGGGTCATTGTGAGTATTTTCACTTAGCATGGTTCCTGGTGCTTAGGAGATGCTCAACAAATACTTGTTTCTGTCTTCCCTTTTTTGGCCTAAACCTATTATCCTCTGACTAGGGATTAGACACTTCTAGTACAAACTGTGGGAAACTAAGATATTAATTCGGTACATTAATGGGCAGAAAAAAGAGGAAAATCTTCCTTTGAACACATGCCAAAAGGGAGAGGTGAGTAGGTTTTATGAATCCCTTCAATTAAGTTTACTTTAGAAAAGAATTGTTGCTGGGCAGGGGAGATACCACCTACTAGGTCTGCTAGATTAGACAGTTGGCTTTAAGTGAAAGAGGCATTAAAATATAAAGAACAAGCAAATATCAAGAGGTAAAAATACTGGAATGGACAACTACAGGATATACACAGAAGGTTTTCAAATTGTTTGAAAAAAAAAAAAAAGAAATTCTCTGATACACTGAGATGTGGAAGCCAGGAAGTTTACTGAGAAGAAAAGACCACTGAAGCAATGACATACTTTAGAGCCAATGAAAAAGAATTATGTTATTTATACAGAGGAGAATGAACAAAAGCAGAAAAATGCCAGAGTTATAGATAGATGCCCTTTTCCTAACAAGCAGACCGAGCTCAGAGAGGCCAGTTATTAACTCAAGGGGAACCTGGCAGTCAGTGAGAGCTAAGGGATAATCTGAGATGACACACTGTGGAAAAGAAGGTGATAAGGACCACACAGTTTTTAAACCATCTGCAGACATTAGTGGCATGGCAGAAAATTCTGGAATGAGACTTATCAGACTTGGCCTGAGTTTGGATCCTAACTCCACTACAACTTAGGACTTTGAGAAACTCTGGCAAGTGTGAGCTCTCACTATTGCTCATCTATAAAATGAGGGCATTACACTGGATGGTCACTAAAGTCCCTTCCAGCTCTAGACCTACAATCCTAGGAATTACTGTACACAGTGTGAATATAATACTTCTGTTCAATGACACACTAGTGAAGAAACTGCTTTTATACAAGGTTTTGTTTTGTAGAAAGAGATATTGATCTCTTAGGGAAGCAATTTGAATTTGAAGTTTAACTCACAAATAAATATTGTTTTATCTATAAAAAACTAAACTCATATACCAGCTAATAGCTAAACCAAATCAGCATAAATAGAATATCAACCCATCACATTCTATAAAGAGTTAACCTATCTGGATATCTCTTAATTTTCCCTTGTCCTTTCCACTGAAGCTGCCTAGATGTGGATTAAGTAGTAAGTAAACCAGACATATAAAAGAGTACTCCTAATGGCCCAAAGACTAGAGTGGCAACCATCAGGAAGAATATACCTTAGACAAAGTAGATGGATGGTAAGGGAGCAAAAAGAGGCAAGAGTCTGGAGCTGACATGTCGGAGAATAAGGAACTTAAATTTTTTAGGTGATTTGTTCTAAGAAAAATGATGTAGAGATCAGTAGACAAGAAAACGTCTTTGGGCTACCTTGGTATGATATGAAAAATATATCGATAAAGGCAGCAATCTGCATGCAGGGAGGACAGTAAAGAAACTGTTGCTATTCCGGGGTCCTTAGCACATTATTAACTACTGGCTATTAAGTGATTCAAGCTGTACCATGCACATCATTAGACATGGGATCTTGCGTGAGAAACATGGGCAAGGAAAACTAGAAAGACTCAGCCTATGTCACCTAGAAGTCACTCCTCAGAAATGTCAATGGCGAACACTCCTGCAAAGGACTGACAAGCCACCTTCTTGTATTATCTCCAAGTCATTGGAATAGGAATTATCTCTGGGAAAGATAGGGATTATACAGATTGAGAAGCTTTATTCTATCATACCTAAGAGGGAGGGAGAGGTTTAAAGAGTCAGTCACAGTTTCCTCTCCTTTTTTCCTCATGAATCTGAGGTTTGCTTACCAATTACAAACTGAATCTTAACAAACTAACCGATGACACATCTCTGATTTTCAAAAAGTTGCACATTACATTAAATATTTTTAATAGAGGGTAACAAACGGCAGATTACAAGACTTTTAGGTGAAATCAAAAGTGGTTTCTTCTCAGGAAAAAGGCAGAGGACTCCTATGGTGCTTCATCTGAATTATACAAAAGACCCATCTAGAGAAGTGGTGCTATGTTTACTGAGAAGAGAATGATATAAACTATGCTGTGAAAGGAAAAGTAACATTGAAAACATAAGATTCATACAAAGATGATGCTAATCACCTAGTGTCAGCTATACTGGCTTATTTCATAGGGATGATAGTTTGTGCTAAGCCATTCCTCTTTGCTCATTCAGTCTCCAGCACTGACATTACTAGCTAGAGTTAAGAGTATTGATGACCACGGAATAGATTACAATCTTGGGGTCATTAGCATCATTCTCTAAAGTAAGCTAAGCAACACTGATAGCCAAGCAACCAATAAATTTGGCAAGAGAAATCATAAGACTTTCATAGAATATACGAAATCCTTCTCCATTTAGCAGAATAGAATACCAAACTTAAGGAATTGATGAAGTAAAAAAAGTCAGAATGAGAACAGGTTTTTTGACCTATACAATCTTAGTATTCCATGATATAATTTTTTTCATAATATTATCATTACATAGAGTACCAAGATCCTGTCATCATGTAATTTCCTTCAGTTGACGAATGCTTAGTAAATATCTGAACTAAAAAAAATATTGATTTGCTAATAAATAAATAAAAATAAACCCTAAAAAGTCATTAGTTAAATAAGCCATCAGGTTGAGAGCAGAAGAGTCAATAGAAGAACAAATGTCCAATATATTTTATCACTGTCCATTATTAGATAGTTGCTAGAAAAAAAAATGGTTGTTTTTACAGTGAGTGGGGAGAGAGTTACATATCCATGGGCTAAGATGTATGCCAGAGACAAAGTCAAGAACTGTCACTCTCTGAAAATAAAATATTAAGATTCAACATGGATGAGACTTTTTATAATGCATACTACCATGATATCATTTGGAGATGGCATATTTATGATATAATGAAATGTGTGTGTGTGTGTGTGTGTGTGTGTGTGTATACACACACATATATGTATATATATGTCAGTGAAATCAGAAAATAATATTTAAAAATTTATTAATTCTGTGAAAAAAGAGAGTTTTATGATAAGGAGTTTTGAAATCCCTGTTTTAAAGGAATGGAAAGCTTCTGTCAATCCATGCTACTTCATCTTTTAGCAACTTGACATCAAAACCCCCAAAAGTCAAAATTCCAAGCAAGATAAGGTACGACCGGGTTCTACAGTATGTCACCTAGCCATTGATAACCTGACTTCCAAAAGAAGACTGCCAAAAATGACTGCACCTACCTAGAAATTTTGCCTTCATTCCCAAATGAAATCAGTCAATTCAACTAATGATTAATATTCCAATGAAGGCACAGAAAATGACAGGCTAGGAGATCAGGAATATATAAAATAATATATCTTACCTTGCAGTTTCTTCAACACAGCGACTTCCATTTTCAGAACTTGTTTTGGTTGTTGAGCTGATTCTACTTTCAATGCAACATTTTCCCTGGTGAGCAAGTCCAAGGCGTCGTAAATTTCTCCAAAGCCTCCACCCCCTATTTTTCTCAACTGCATAGGGAATAAAAGCATAAAAGGGGAGAAGGAAAAAAAAAGGGGAAAAAATGTTACTGGCAGACCATGTAACTGAAAACCAAACTAAAATTTTTAGATTCTTTCTTAAATTTTGAAAATTGTACATATAGCTAATTTTACTATACTTCATGAAATGAAAAAATATAATGTCATGAAAAGCACAATGGTATAAAAATTCTGCATGTTGAAAAAAGAAAACAAAATTCCTATTGATAACATAAAAAGATCCACTTTATCCCCTCTTGTGTTTTCCTTCAGATGCAGTTTGCATAAGAAATGACTCCGACAGTATAGTGTCCAGAAATATCATTTCCCCCAATCCCATTCAAAAGACAGATATATTACTGCTACAGTCCACTATATATTTTTGTACTCAAACATTTCAGAGGAAACTCCGAACAAGACAAATTAATCTTTTATCAAGTTCTTCACAGTTTTTAATAATTTAACCAGCTCTAACTCTATCTATATTTCTCCAATTTAAAGGGTCAAGACTTATTGGGGAACTGCAAGAAAGTTTTGAGTATGTATTAGAAAACTGAACCATAAACCTCTACATAGTTGTTGGTGCAACGAAGTAGGCTCCATAACTTAACAAGTCAACCTTCCGTCATATACTAAACATCAAGGCCTCCTCTTGTCACTAACCAAAGTTTTAAGAGTGATATCAAGGAGAAAAGAGTATCAAATTTCCAAAGAGAAACAACTTCATTTGAAGGGCAAGAGATCAGTGATGAATCAAAAGTGCAAACTGAGGAACAGTCAAACAAAGAGAAAATCAGGAGATAGCAATGTCACTGAAAAAAATAGATGAGAGTGTCTGGGAGGAGGGGTACTTAATAGTTACAGAAAGGTCAAAGAGCAAGAGGATACAGAAAAGGTCAATGACTTTAATAGTTAAGAGATCACTGGTAACCTCCGAGAGAAATTTCAATAGTGATAGCATTGGAAGCTAGATTAAAAGAGTTCGAGAAATAAGTTGGTGGTATATGAGGAATTTTTATATTATATTATTTAATATATATTATAATATGCTGCATATTATAATATATAATATGTATTTATGTTAATTAATCTTATATTATATATAATATATTTTAAATGGACTTTCTAGGAATATGACTGTGAAGGAGAAGATTACAAGGCAACAGTATGAGGGGATGGCAGGATGAAGTGAAAGCTTAAGATTTTTTAAGCATGTTTCTAGATAAGCTGGGAAGGTGCCAGAGACTTCAAGAACTCAATAGAGAAAATACCCCCCCCCCCGGCAATAGGGCAAGCTCCTAAGGGAAGAGGGGAGTAAGAGCAGACTCTAAACAGGACTGGGCAGTTCACCCAAAGCAGATCAGACTGTGGGCTCAGCCCTGGACCTAGGCTGGCAGTAAGTGGCTTCCCAGAGATCCTGGGACTTCAGACTTAGCATAGGGCTAAGAAAAAGTTAGGCTAACAATACAGTACTGCCCAGAGTTAAAAGGGACTATTTCAATGAAACCCAGGAAGATTCATATAAAAAGATGCATAATGAAGTGAGAAAAGGAAAACAATTTCTATAACATTTTAAAGACAACTTTGAAAGACTTAAGAAATATAAAACGTGACAGCATAAGCAAGTTAGGGGAGTATGGAAAAAACTACCTGCTGTAAGATATATGGACTAGGGAAGACTTCATGACCAAACAAGAGATAAAAAAGTTCGTAGGATGTAAAATGGATAATTTTGATTATATAAAATTAAAGCTTTCGCACAAACAATATCAAAGCAGCCAAAACTAGAAAAAAGCAGGAAACTGAGGGGAAATTTTGTACCTAGTTTTTCTGATAAAGTTCGCATCTCTCAAATATAAAGGGAACTGAGCCAAAATGATAAAAATGAGAACTATTCTCCAACTGATAAATGGTCAAAGTTATGAAGAGACAGTTCTTAGAGAAATAAATCAAAATGATCCATAATCATATAAAAAAGAAGAGAACTAGAGAAATGCAAATAAAAACAACTCTGAGATATCACCTCCTGTCTATCAAATTGGCTAAGGTGACTGAAAGGAAAAACGACAAATGCTGGAGGGAATGTCGGAAAGGTAGGACACTAATGCAATGTTGCTGGAGCTGTGAACTAATCCAACCTTTCTAGAGAAGAAATTGGAACTCTCCCCAAAGGACTGAAGTTGTATATACCTTTGACCTAGCAATACCGTTACTAGGTCTAGACCCCCAGTGTAGAGATCAAAGAAAGAGTTTAGGACTCACATGTACAAAAACATTTTGTGGTAGTAAAGAGCTAGAAATTGAGAGGATGCCCATCAACTGGAGAATGGCTGAAAAAAGTTATAGTATATGAATGTAATGGAATATGATTGTGCTATAAGAAACTGTATAGGTGCATAATTTCAGAAAGATCTAGGAAGACATATAAACTGATGCAAAGTGACACAAACTCCCTAAAAGAGAAGTGCAAAAGACAAAAAAATCCATTTTCTCTTCTCCACAGAAAGGTTGAAAACTATGGGTGTAAAATGCAGCATACAAATGTCAGGTACATGCATTGTACTGTTTTGCTTTGTTACAAAGGAAGATGCTACGGGAATGAGCAACATATAAGTAAAGAGCTGTAGTGTGAAAAAAAAAAGGCATAAATAATTTTGAGAGAGAAAGGGGGAAAAGGGGGAGAGGGGGGGAGGGAGGGAGGGAGAGAAAGAGAAAGAGAGAGAGAGAGAGAGAGAGAGAGAGAGAGAGAGAGAGAGAGAGAGAGAGAGGGAGAGGGAGAGGGAAGAGGGAGGAAGGAGAAACAGTGACACAGAAGCTGGTAAATAATCATAAGTATCTAGATTTGGTGATATAAATATGGATGGAATGACTTGCAAAGGAGGAAAGGTTTCTAAGTGATAACAAAGAAAAGGTCTGAAAGTGACAATGAGGGAGTGAGCTTTATGCCAATTCCTCCTCCTGGCCTAATGTGTCAGGGAACATGAGAGAAGCAGCAGCCAGAACTGAAGGAGGCAGCAAGAGAAGCTGTCTAGAGAAAGTCAAGTTTCCATAAACACAAGATGAAAACTATGGAAAAGGAAAAGGTGAAAGAAGAGAGGAGTTTGTGATTGATAGAATGGGGATTCCAAAGAATATAGTGAAGGTGGGTTGCAGGAGGACAGGAACTGGGGAAGCATAAGTCTGAGTTGGGTAGAGACAAGAGGATCAGAAGGGGCAGCAGGGGAAAGAGTTTTTCCCAAATGTGGAATGAGAAAACATCAAGAACCTTTCAGTAAGACATACTGCCCTCTGGTTTGCACTGTGCCTACCCAACAGAATCTAGCTTAAATTCAGAGGTCACAGAACCTCGGAGTAAGTTAAGTCTACAAGTTCTTAACTGTCAAAACACCACAGAAACCAACCTAAATCCAATTCAATGAAGATTTATGAAATATTAACTATCTGGCAAGACTGTCAGCTCAGTCCAAATGGAACATGTTAAAATACAATCCCATTCTCTTACGTGGTCTTGGCCCTGTACACAGTTAAGTAAAAAGTTCCCTTATTAGTAGTAGAACTGACAGCTACAATGTTCCAGACCACAGAAGAATCTTGAGAGGTAATGTGATGTAGCGTAAATTGTGCTAAGGTGGGAGCCAGGACAGACTTGGATTCAAATCCTCTCTAAGACACTTAATAGCCATGTGACCACATGCAAGTTGCCTTTTAATTTCTCTGAATCTCAGTTCCTTCATCTGTAAAATGATGATAGTAAGAATACCAGAGTGGTAGATTGGGTAGATAAGTGGCCTTAGGTTCACGTCTTAAACATAATAGTTGTTTAGTCCTATGTGAGTCTTTTAACCTCTTAGTTTCCCCAGCATCACCATAAGCCTAAGCTATAGAACAGTTTCTGGCCCACATTAGCTGAGGGAGTTTCCTTACCCAGAGGTTCCTTAGGGAATAAGACCTGGACCTATGATTTCACCAGGACAGGAACCTCAGAGTGAGGAAACTCCTAAACATGCAGGTCAGCACCTTCTCTGCAATTTACAGTTTTAGACACTTACCTAGAGGACTGAGAAGTTAAGTGACTTACTGAAGACGACAGAGCCAATACGTGTCGGAGGAGGACTTACCGGGCTTCAAGGCCAACTCTCTACAAAGATGAGACCCTACCCCTAGCCCCAAATAGCACCTTTCTTACAGAGCTGTTGAAACCATGGATCAAATAAGAGCGTACACAAAACCCTCAGCAAACCCTAAAACACCATACAAAAGTTAGCTACTATTATCCCTCAGGAGGAAGAGATGTGCTTTCAGGGGGACAAATGTAGCCCTGAAGAAATATGTAAAGGACGTCATTTAATAAACACCACCACCAGCAAACCACCAAAGGTTCTACTTGATTCACTATGCTATATCCTGGAGGGAATAACAGATTTCTAACACAAGGTTCCTGCCTTTATAAAATGCAGTCTAATAAGGGAATAAGACTCAAAGTTAAGTATAATACAGAATATAACACATTAGTGAGGTGCAAAACAAAATGCTATATGAGATACAAGGGCAAAGATTATTGCCTATAGGGGAAATCATGAAAGGTTTCAGGGAGGAAGTGGCACTTGAGTTAGAAACTCTACTACCAGGAAATGACTTAGAATTTACTTTCAGTTCCTGTACTTTCTCTCTCTCTCTCTCTCTCTCTCTGTCAACTTTCTCTCTCTCTCATCACCCTACTCCATCATTAAGGATGAGGTAACCTTCCAAATGGATGTGCAACCTAAAAATAAAAGGTAACAGTCAAAAAATTTGAAGGAAAATAGATGGAAGTACTTTCAAAATTATGACTAGGAGAATTTTTAACCAAATGAGAAATCACAAATACTAAAAGTAGACAATTTATTTTTCTATAATTAAGACAATTTCAATTACAAAGCTTTTACATAAATAAAAAATCAATGCAGCTAAGAATGAAAAATATGGAATGGGAAAATATCTTTCTATCTAATATTTCTGATAAAGGTCTGATATACAAGATATATAGGAAAATTAACTCAAAATAAAGAATAACAAGAACCAGACCTAATAAATAAGTGATAAAAAGGATATATGAACAGCTCTCAAAATAAGAACTACAACCTGTTTACTCTTATGAAAGACTGTTCCAAATCAGTCATCCCTCACTTAATTCACTTGCATGTCATAACGTCACCTCTCTAATGTCATCGTCCTCTTGGGGAACAAAGAACAAACCACAACAACTTCCAAATCAATGATAATAAGAAATGCAAATTGAAACTGCAAAGTTTCATTTCACAGCCATCAAAACTGGCAAAAGGGATAAAAGTGAAAATAATCAATATTGTGGGAGGCAATGGGAAGACAAACACATTTGGTAAGAACTATGAACTGGGTCCACCATTCTGGAAAACAATTTGGGGAAAAAAGGTATTCAAATATCTACACCCTTTGACTCAGAGGTTCTACTGCTAGGCACATGCCCCAAGGAGGGGAAAGACAGAAAGGTCCCATTTATATCCAAATACACAGAACAGAACCTTTGGTTGGAGCAAAGAACTAGAAATAAAGGGAAGTCTATTGACTGGGAAATGACTAAATAAACTATAGTTCAAAAATGTAATGAAAATCATTTGTTGGGCTTCTGTGGGTACAAAAAGAGACTCATAGAACATCAGATCACAGTCTTTTTTTGGCAGATGTAAGCTCAGATCCCTTCCAAAAGAAGTTCAAACCACTGGATGATCACATAAGACCCCCCCCAATCCCAGAGTGAGCTTTGACTCTTACCTCTCTGCTAAATCCTGTCAATGTCAGGATCCTTTCTAATCCCACTGGTACCAACATAATCGGTCCTACCCGAACAATTGATAGACCTTCCTACCTAAACTTCACCTTCCTATAATTCCAGTAATTCTTCATAGTACTACCCAGATTCATCTTCCTTATACACAAATCAGGTCACATCACAACACAGCTCAAAACGGTTCAAAAGTTCCTCACTACCTACGAAATTCCTTCACCATTCACGGCCCTCCGTGATCTGATGCTTTCTGGCCTTCTCTCACACTCCTTCCATGTGCTCTACACTCCCATCTATGTGAGCCATTCATCAACTAAAGTGTGCTCCTGATTTCATGATTTTACTAACATTCTCTATGCCAGGAATTTTCTTTCTCCCTCTAAACTCTGCCTCATGAATTCCCTTCAAAAGCTCAATTCAAAGGCAATTTTTTTTCAATTCTAGCAAATCTCAGTTTTCTGAAATCTGCAAAGCCTTTCCTGCTACTTAGATCTTCCAGAGCAGCCCTTTTATTGCAGGTGTCTGAGTACGCCCTACTCCATTGTAAACTCCATGAGGGCAGGGACAAATGTCTTACCTATGATTGCATCTTTCTACCCTGAAGGGTTACAGAGTTGCTATTTCCCTACGATACAGGGAAAGTGGTGTCACAGAACTTCTACAGTGTTGAGAATTCATTCATTAAGTGGTAAGCACACGAATTATATGCTTTAAACCCACTGAAACAATATATGTTTTAAACCTACTGAAACAATACACAGTGCTCTGCCCAAAGGAAGTACTTAATATCAGATTTAATTTAATTTTAAAACAGAAATATGCTCTCAGCCTTCTAAAAGCAGCCTTCTAAAATTTTTCTCCTCTTTCCCCTAGTCCCTGACTCTAGAAAAGAGGTAATAAATATACTTTTTAACTTCCCTTTCCCACCCCCGCCCCCAAAACAACATTCTAACAGAAGACAGAATAGACTAATGTAACTGTTCTTAGGACTGAAATTCCAATGCTCTCCCTACAGTGTTATCTGAGCCCCTAATACAAGGCTACAGGCAGGCGAATTGCCAGCAGACTTTCCCATGCAATTCCACTGACTTACTTCAAGCATTAGTCAATCTAAAACTTCATTACCACTAAGTCTGAGTAGCATTTGTGGAGAAAAAGACTGGATAAAATGTGTGGTAATACTTCTTTCTTTTCCTTTAATATCACTGAACAACAACCCCCACCCTCCCCCAAAAAAGTGCAAGACAATGTTTTAGCTGCACATTAAGATATATCAGCAGCTTTATAAAAGGGAAGGATATGACATTACTATCAAATCTGTAAGAAACATAAACCTGAGAGGAATAACTAACAAACAGTTAGCATGCAAAAAAATCTTTACAGATGAGGACATCAGGCCAAATCAAATCAGTCATATGCGTGATTTAAAAAAAAATCAATTTCACAAATACAAGATGGGGAAGGCATGGTTTAGCAGTTTCTTTTAAAAAGATTTTATGATTTTAATTATGAGTCAGTAGTAAAATACGGCCATCAAAAAGACTAATGTGATGCTGGGCTACACTGAGGAATAATTTCCAGGAATTAGGAGGTGACTGTCCTGTATATTCTGCCCTAGTCAGACCACACTTGCAGAACATTGAGCTAGTTTTTTGGGAACTACATTTTAGGAAGATCATTTATAAGTAGGAATGTGAGCAAAAGGATGAAGGTCCTCAGGTTCATGTCAAATGAGAATCAGCTGAAGAAAATGGGGGTATCTAGCCTAGAAAAGAGAAAGCTCAGGAGGGAAATGTTAGTTGTCTCCAAAGACTATCATGCGGAAAGGGGGAACAGACTTGTTCTGCTTGGCCCCAGAGGACAGAATGAGAAGGCATAGGTGGAAACTACGAAGAATCAGTTTAAGTCTGTTATCAGGGAAAACTTCCATTAGAGATAGCCATTAATAGAAAAGGCTTCCTCAGAAGGTACTGTGTTCTGCTAACAAAAGAGGCCTGATCACTTTCTGAGAATGTGGCAGAGGAGCTTCTTTCAGACAAATGGGCCCCTTCCAACTTGGCCATATGGTACAAGTAGGAAGCCTGGTATGAATGTGGAGACTGGAGGAAGAAAGGAGGTGGAGTGCCACTTCCCTCAGCTCACTCTTTAATAAATATGCTCCTATTTGTTCAAAACAGAGAGGGAATAAGTTGTGGACCTTATTAGCTACTGTTACCAAGGCTATGGAACCATATACCAGGAAGAGGATTTCACGTACTGCCTTCCAGCATGTATCCTCAGTGGCTGCCAACCCTTTGTAATATATTGCACTTAATACAGTGCTATGACCAAAGTAGTGCTCAATACATATTTTCTGCTTGACTGGCTACCTGAAAGAATTTCTGATAACTTCTACACTTTGTCATACAGAAGTACAGAGGAATCATGGTCCTTCTGCTGTTTTAAATACTCATCTCCCACAATGAGGATTTGATGAAGGGGTAGGGGACAGGGAGCAGTACCAACATGGAGGGAAGATGAACCAGTAAACTGACTGTAGTGTAAAAACAAAAACCATGGTTTAAAAAGCCTTTAAAATTGAAAGGAAAATGCCTAATATGGAAATATATTGTGCCTAGCTTCACATGCCTGCTGAGTGCCATGTGGCTTACCTTCTCGATGGGTGAGGGAAGGGCTGAAAGGAGCAAGGAAATCTGGAATTCAAAATTTTAAAATGAACATAAAATAAAATGAAATGAAATTTTTAAGAGTACTTTCCTGAAATACATTATCAGTGTACCAGGCTATTAGACAGTCTTGTTTAACTGTTTTTTGAGAAATATATATTGTAGAGAGGTATGTTTGGGAGTTTACTGGGAAGTGTCTATCAAAAAACAAAATAAAACTAGTATCCATACTTAAATGAAAAATTAAGATAAATTTTAAAATTAAAAAAATTCTATTAAGTGGCAAGTAATATGCACATTTTTGAAGCCTATGAAATCACTAACTGGGAGAACAGGCTATGTCACAAAAATTATTCTTTCATTTCCTAAAGAAAAAAAGGAACTTCAAAATATTCACAAATATACAACAGAACTTTACTGAACACTTTGAATGGCAAAGAACTGGGTGCTGGATGAAAAAATAATCATGTGGAAAACTAGAGACCATACCTTTAGGAGGACTTGACTATGAAAAAGACCAAGCCAGCAGTGTGGTTTTTGTTTGGCCTCTCCCACCCAGGTAAGCTTTATGGCAAACAACAGGTATATGAGTATAAGCATCCAACACCATATGATTAGCAGAAAGGGCAGTAAAGGTTGTTGTTGTCATTAAGCTGTTTCTCAGCTGTGTCCGATTCTCCATGACCCTATTTGGGGTTTTCTTGGCAGAGATACTGGATGGTTTGCCATTTTCTTCTCCAGCTCATTTTACAGATGTGGAAACTGAGGCAAACATGGTTAAGTGACTTGCCCACGGTCACACAGCTAGGAAGTGTCTGAGGCCAGATTTCAACTCAGAAAGATAAACCTTTTTCACTTCAGGCCTAGTATTCTATTTACTGCACCACCTAGTTGCCCGTGAAAATACAGTACAATTAGCTTAATAACAGAAAAACTGCTTCAAGTATGCAAGCAAATGAACACATTTATCACTGCTTCACTGAAAAATAATCTGTTGAATAATAATGACCTATCTCGTTTTTATGTGAAAAGCAAACCCACCACTTTCCATCTTTCTTTGACCAAGACACCAACACTGAGGATATCTGGCTGCTCTCCTCCCCCACTCATCGCAATCTCCTGACGTGGTAGATCTACTACACAGGCATCCAGCTCCCAAGGGTGACTTCCATTTAACCTGAAGAAAGAGAAACAACAGCAGAATATCAGGGTTGACTAATTAATATAAGCAGTATTTCAGCAGTAGGAACCATTACCTTAATTGGGTTGCTTTGCTGGGGAAAAAAATACCCAGCACTAACTCAATTCCAAAAATAGTATTTAATGGATTAAAAAACAGCACTTATATTTTCACATTAAAATGCCCAGGATGCCTTTTGTCAGACTTTCCAAAAGATATTCTATTATAAAAAGGCTACTGTTCACAATAATTTATATTAGAGGGGCCCCAGTGGCACTAGTATATAAGTAATTCTATGCCAGCAAGTTCACTCTATGTAGATCACTTGCCTATGATGTGGTACCCAAAATGTCAGGGTACAAAGCAGGGTTACCTGGAACAAATTCACACACTCAAGCTATCCCTTAGTCAAGTAGCAAAGTTTATTGTGACACCAATAGAAGTGGGCAAGGGTTCTTAGGGAGCTTGAAACCTAATGAGGATCATACTAATGCTTATATGGAAAAGGGACAGTGAAAGGATGCCAAGTACACTAATTAGGTGATGGGGAGAGGGGAGGAATTACTATGCAAGTAGTTCAGGTGCTGGGTTGCAGGAATATAAGGGAAAACACAGGAAGTTATAGCTTTTATTGAGGGCACAAGACAGAAGCATTGCCAGCGCATGGTTCTTTGGGCAGGTACCTCCTGTGCCTGGGAGGGTCAACTCTGCCTGTAACAAGGAGGGAATTTTCTCACGGGGGTGGCGGAAGGGACACTTGGATTTTGGGTTGCTTCCAGAGACATGGTCTTAGGGCCTTTTGGGGACCAGGTCCCACTATTCCATCATCTAGGTCCTATGCAAAAGTTACAAAATGTAAAGAAAAAAAGATGCCTAATAAGTATAAAGCAAACAGCACTTGCAATTTACAAAGCAACTTCACATCAATTATTGCATTTGATCCTCTCAATAACCCTATGAGATAATCAGAGAAGATATGCTCAAGTTCCTGATGAGGACAGAGAGGCTCTGGAGATGCTAAGCGCGGTTTCCCCTAGATCACAAATCCAGTAAAGGATAGTCAAGACTCAAACATTCATTTTGTAACTCATTCATTCATACATTCTATGAATATTTACTGGGCATTTATATGTGCATGATAATGTTACTGCACACTTATGAGCAAATGACACTCTGGAAGACACAAAGAAAATTCAGAAAGCAATCTTGTTCTCATGGAGTTTTCTAGGAGAGAAGGCATAGACAAGTATAAGATAAAAATAAATAAACATAATAAAACGCATGAAAATGAAATAATCAGAATACAAGGTAATGTTAATTCAGAAGTTGGCAAGATTAGTTTTTTTTAAAAAAGCTTCATTAGGAGATGGCATTTGTTAGATGGCAGATTATAGGTGGCAACTCAACTACATTCCCCTCCAAACAACTTTAAAATAACTCCTAAAATCAAATTTTAGCATAGCAGAGCCAATAAATAGTCAGAGTGAGACATTTTCCAACCTAACACAACTTAGGAGCTTGGCAGGTGGAAGCCAGCCCAGAGTGGCTGTGACTGACTGCATAAGCAGCTTTGGGAGCCCTCAGTCCAGAGACAGTGGAGAAGGGAGAAGGGGAGTGGTCAGACAACTGCTCAGAAAGAGATTACAAGGAGCCCTGTGCTGGCACTGGATGCCGCTGGTGATGACTGTCACCATACACAGTTCTAGGTGGCAGTTAAAGGGTAGAGAGGAGTGCTTCTAGTTGATCACAAGAGAGCAAGGATCTCTTGTCATAGCATCAAGGCCAGAAGTGTGCTAGCACTTGCAACTTGAGGGAGCAAAAAGGCCCTTCCTGGGTAAAGATTAGAGCACAGGCCAGGAAAGCAGAGGCAAAGAACTGGAAAATGAGGGGACACTCATCATTTGGGGAATGGTTGAATAAATCACATCACATGATTGTGATGGAGTACTATTGTGCTATAAGAAATGATGAGATGAATGGTTTCACAGAAACGTGGGAAATCATATGAACTGATGCAAAGTGATGTGAGAAGAAATGGGAGAGAATTGTGCACAGTCATAGCATTGTTCTAATGATGATCAACTATGAAAGACTTGGCTACTCTGATCAATAAAATTATCCAAGAAAATTCCAAAAGACTCAAGATGAAAAAAATGCTATTCAACTGGAGAACTGATGAACTCTTAGTGACGTATAATTTTCTTTTTTGGGGGGGGGTTATTTTTAAGATATGGCTAATATGGAAATGTTTTGCCTGATTTCACATGTATAAATGATTGCAATTGCTTGCCTACTTAGCAGGTACAGGAGGAATGAGAAAGAGGAGAGAATTTGAAACTCAAGATTGAAAAAGTCTTTAAAAATAAACAACAAATTTATTTTTTTAAAAAGAGAGGTAGCATTTAGTCTGAGTTTGAAGTCAGGATGGCTAAGAACCGAAGTGAAGGAGGAGAGAGAGCTTTAGGAAGGAAGAGGATTATACCTAGAGGTCTAAAATAACCTGTGAGTAAGCACAAACACAGAGCTTTTTTCCAATTAACTAAAACGCATGTTCAACTTTGATCCCCTCACCTACAGTATCTTATAACTAAAGAATTTGTATCTGTGCTTGCAGGTATGATTAAAATTCATAAGTGTTAGAAAATATATTAAAGAACAGGAAGAAGTGATAAGGTAACACTATTTTCTTTGAATAAATCCTTCTTTAAGAAAAATTCTCATCCTAAACTTAACTCAATGGCTCTCAATCATTCTGACAAGTTTTTAGTTACTTGTATCAGTATATCTACACAGATGCTGTGCTGACTACACTGTTGTATGCCTGTGAAACCTATCCTGAAGATTACCTGGCAAGATAAGGTACCAGAAATGTATAGCAGAGGAAAGAAGAAAACTTACAAGGAAACAAAGAAAAGATGGACAGCTGAGAACACAATGTGTAGTATTCACTATATAGACTTTCTTAAAATGGAAATTTATTACTGTATATTTTGAACCCTCTCTTATGTTCTTCTGTACACATGGCAATGCTTTTTTCCTTTTCTTATTTTGAATTTCAGTCTTAGTATTTAAGTTTATAAAATATTTTTTTCTTTCCTTGTATATTTAAATTTTTGTATTTAAGAAAAATTAATTTTTTAATTAAAAAACAGATAAGGTACCAGACATTGAAGTCCTCTCTAAAGATAAACTGCCAAACATTCAAACTCTATTGCAGAAAGAACAATTGTGATGTGTTGGCCTCGGAGCACAAATATCAAATGCATGCTTACCCAAAAGACTACTTTACTTACGGAAGGTAATCATTCACACGGTGGTCTGTCGAAGTAATATAAGAACACTCTCAAGAGTATAAAGAACTTTAGTACTGGCTGTGAGCCATGGGAAATGGTAGTACAGGAGTGCCTAGCTCCCATCGATGAAGGCGCTGTACATAAGCAAAGTAGAATTCTAAAAGCACAAAAGAAATGTGAACTGCACAAATGCCCTATCTGTGGCAGTGCCTTCAGGCACATGTTGAACAGTCAAATCCTGAACCCAACACTGTGATGTCATTGGTCTTCTTTGATAACAAAGGACAAACAATACTAGGCACCTATTACCATTTCTGGCATTCTGCTAAGAGCTGGGAACATCAGACACTGATTATCATGTATGACATTTCCCATTACAAGAGAGTAAAGTTTAATTAAGACAAGTTGGATGGCACAGTGAATAGAGTGCTAGACCTCAAGTCAAGAAGACTCATGTTCAAACGAATTTCAGTCACTTATTAAGCAGTGTGGACCTCAGCAAGTCACTTAGTCTCTGTCTGCTTCAATTTCCCCATCTGTAAAATGGAATGATAATAGCACCTCCCTCACAGGTTGTTGGGAGGATAATAAGATATTTAAAAAGTGCTTTGCAAAACTCAAAGCACCATATAAATCTAAGCTGTTGTTAACTTATTTTATATAGCCATGGAAAGGATGTAAAACATCATGCAAATTTTCAAGTGCTATTTTAAATGCAAAATTTTTTTTATAAGTTTCTTTATTTAACTTTTTACATTCATTTTCACAAGATTTTGGGTTCCAAAATTTTCTCCCCATTGGTCCCCTCCCCCCACTCCATTACACCAAGCATTCTGATTTCCCCTATCACCCATCTGCCCTCTCTTCTATCATCCCTCCCTTCCCTTGTCCCCATCTTCTCTTTTGTCCTGTAGGGCCAGATAACTTTCTATTCCCCATTACCTGTATTTCTTATTGCCTAGTAGCAAGAACAATACTCAACAGTTGTTCCTAAAACTTTGAGTTCCAACTTCTCCCCATCCCTCCCTCCCCACCCATTCCCTTTGGGAAGGTAGGCCATTCAGTATGGGCCATATCTGTGTAATTTTGCAAGTGACTTCCATAATAGTCATGTTGTGTAAGACTAACTTTATTTCCCTCCATC
>JAQQSK010000416.1:0-19907 GCA_028658325.1 Potorous gilbertii
TTCAAGAAATCCACCAATCACCGCCTGAAAGAGATCCAAAAAGAGAAACTCCTAGGAACGTGGTGACCAAATTCCAGAGTTCCCAGGTCAAAGAGAAAATATTGCAAGCAACTAGAAAGAAACAATTCCAGTATTGTGGAAATACAATCAGGATAACACAAGATCTAGCAGCTTCTACATTAAGGGATTTAAGGATGTGGAATATGATATTCCAGAAATCAAAGTAACTAGGACTAAAACCAAGAATCACCTACCTAGCAAAACTGAGCATTCTATTTCAGGGGAAAAAATGGTCTTTCAATGAAATAGAGGACTTTCAAGTATTCTTGATAAAAAGACCAGAGCTGAAAAGAAAATTTGACTTTCAAACACAAGAATGAGAAGAAGCATGAAAAAGTAAACAGCAAACAGAAGTCATAAGGGGCTTACCAAAGTTGAACAATTTACATTCCTACATGGAAAGACAATATTTGTAACTCTTGAAACTTTTCAGTATCTGGGTATTTGGTTTGATTACACACACACACACACACACACACACATGCACGCACGCACACACACACACATGCACACACACAGAGACGGAGAGCACAGAGTGAATTGAATAGGATGGGATCATATCTTAAAAGAAATCAAGGTAAACGGTGAGAGAGAAATGTAGTGGGAGGAGAGAGAGTGAAATGGAATGGGGTAAATTTTCTCTCATAGAAGAGGTAATCAGGAGACTTTTTATTGCAGGGAAAAAGAGGAGAGCTGAGAAAAAAAAAGAAACATGAAGTTTACTCTCATCACATTAGACTAAAG
Source organism: Potorous gilbertii (assembly GCA_028658325.1). NCBI lineage: Eukaryota > Metazoa > Chordata > Mammalia > Diprotodontia > Potoroidae > Potorous > Potorous gilbertii. The sequence continues at coordinate 805 of JAQQSK010000416.1, forward strand.
GAAGGAATAACATGCACACTCATTTTGGTATGAAAACCTATCTTACAATACAGGAAAGTGGGGGAGAAGGAGATAGGCGGAGTGGGAGGGATGATGGATGAGAGGAGGGAGCAATTTGAAGTCAGCACTCCTGGAGAGGGACAGGCTCAAAAGATTGAATAGCAACAATGGGGACCAGGATAGGATGGAGAGAAATATAGTTATTCTTATTCAAAACGACTATTATGGAAGTCATTTGCAAAACTACACAGATATGTCCTGTGTTGAATTGCCTGCCTTCCCAAAGGGAATGGGTGGGGAGGGAGGTATGGGGAGAAGTTGGAACTCAAAGTTTTAGGAACAACTGTTGAGTATTGTTCTTGCTACTAGGAAATAAGAAATACAGGTAATGGGGGATAGAGAGTTATCTGGCCCTACAGGACAAAAGAGAAGATGGGGACAAGAGAAGGGAGAGATGATAGATAAGAGGGCAGATTGATGATAGGGGGACCTTATAATGCTGGGTGCATTGGGGTGGGGGGAGGTGACAAATGGGGAGAAAATTTGGAACCCAAAACTTTGTGAAAATGAATGTAAAAAGTTAAATAAATAAATTTATTAAAAAAATAAATTTTCGAGGAAAACTACCCCAATATTACATAATAGCAAGGGAAAGAAAAAGAAATTTCATTTAAGATTACTCTAGACACTATAAAATATTTGGGAATCTACCTGCCAAAACAAACCCAGGAACTATATGAACACAGTTACAAAACATTTTTCTCACAAATAAACTCAGATCTAAATAATTTTTTTAAAAAATCAGTTTTTTGTGGGTAGGATGAACTAATATAATACAAATTACAATTTTACCTAAATTAATTTACTTATTCAGTATCATATCAATCAAACTACCAAAATATTTTAAAGAGCTTGAAAAATTAATAACAACATTGATCTGGAAAAAACGGGTCCAGAGTATCAAGGCAATTAATGAAAAGAAATGCTAACAAAGGTAGCCTAGCAGTACCAGATCTAAAATTGTATTATAAAGTAGCAATCACTAAAGTTACTTGGTACTGGCTAAGAAATAGATTGTTTCATCATTAGAAGAGATTTGGTACACAAGACACAGTGTCAATAACTACAGCTTCTGGGATAAGTACTCACTATTTAACATAAACTGTTGGGAATACTGGAAAATAGTATGGCAGAAACAACAAATAGACCAATATCTTACACCATATACTAAGATAGATTCAAAATGGGTAAACAATTTTGATATAAAGGTTGATGCTATAGGCAAAGTAGGAGAGCAAGGAATACTTTACCTGTCATATTTACAGATAGTAGAAGAATTCATGACCAAACGAACATTACGAAACATAAAATGGAGATTTTTTTTACACTAAATTACAATTTTTTTTTCACAAAGTCAATGCAAACAAGATTAGAAGGGAAGCAGAAAGCTAGTAAACAATTTTTGCAGGCAATATCTCTGATAAAAGCCTTAATTCTAAAACATAGAGACATCTGTCAAATTTGTAAGAAGAAATGTCATTCCTTAATTGACAAATGGTCAAAGGATTTGAACCGCCAGTTTTTGATGAAGAAATTAAAGCTATCTATAGTCATATGAAAAAAATGCTCAAAATCACTATTTACTAGAGAAAGGCAAATCAAAAAAATCTCCAAGTTACTGCATCTCATCTATTTATATTGTTATGATATAAACAATATACAACAAGAAAATGATAATTGTTGAAGAAATGTGGGAAAATTGGAATACAAATGAATTATTTGTGGAATTGTGAACTGATCCAACTGTTCTGGAGAGTAATTTGGAATTATGTCCAAAGGGCTATAAAATTGGGCATATGCTTTGACCCAACAATACTACTCCTCAGTTTGAATCCAAAAGAGATCATGAAAATGGGATAAGGATCTAAATGTCCAAAAATATTTATAGCAACTCCTTTTGTGGAGGTGAAGACTTGGAAATTGAGAGGTCCATCAATTGGGGAATGGCTGAACAAGTTGTGGTACATGAATGGAATGGAATACCATTGTGCTATAAGAAATGATGTGCAGCTGGACTTCAGACAAAGGTGGGAAGATTTACATGAACTGATGCTGAATGAAGCAAGCAGAAGGGGGAGAATATTGTACACAGTACTAGACACATTGTGCAATGAATAATTTTGATAAACTTAGCTCTTCTCACCAATGCAAGGAACTAAGACAATTCCAAAATATACATAATGGAATATGCTATCCACATCCAGAGAAAATATTATGATGTCTGAATGCAAGTTAAAGCATGCTATTTGCTCTTTTTGTTGTTGTTGTTTTGTTTCTTCTTTCTCATGGTTCTTCATCTTGATTCTAATTCTTCTTTACATAATTAATATGAAAATATGTTTAATATGAAAGTACATGTAGAGCCTAGGTCATATTGCATGCTGTCTTGTAGAGGGGAGAGGAGAAAAATGTAGAGAAAATTTAAATCTTAAAATCTTTTAGAAATGAAGGTTGAAAACCAAAAATAAATAAATTTTCAAAACAAGAAAACTAAAACCAAAAAATAAAAATTGCTCTTCAAATAAATTCCTGAATAGAAAAAGAACTATCACCTCCTAACTGGGGTTATTTAAATAATTTACTTAAATGTTGATAATATCAAGATGATATTTATAATTTGATATCCTGTAGAATTGCATGTGACCTTACTATCATTGCTAACATACATTAAAAAACATTAAAACACAACTTTTAGAACTGAGGTTGTGGTCTAAATTTCTTTGAGCAAATGGAAACTCTGCTCACACTATAATTTCCCTGTTTTCTGTAAAGTGGTAAATGGAGCAGTTTTTCTGTCATCTGATAATTTAGAACCCACATAAATAAGCCATTCATTTTTGCTTACCAGGACCACAAGCAAATGAAATTAATATGCACAACTCATAAAAACAAAGGAAAGCAAAATATGTCATCTTAACCTAACAAAACAGAAAATGCAAAATAATTTTGAGAAGTAGATGTGATAGTCCATTCAAATATTGCCCTGATTTGATACATGAGGCTTCCAGGAGTACATGTTCAGTAAAGCAAAAGGAAGTAGTTCTAATAATCTACATACTATATGGAAAGTGAACCCATGGTCTAACATATAGGATGTGTTATGTACTGGCATTTTACATTTTGTCTAATTTACTTGATTAGAATAAAATAGAGTAATATATGAAATTATAGATATAAGGAGGAACTTCAGTATTAGATAGTAAATCATACTAGGACAATGTACCATCCTCTATCTATGTAGTATCTAATACTGTTATAGGAGGTTATATAACCTCCTAGCATATCTACCCCCACACACTTTTCTGTCATTGTTGTTATGTGTTTCTTTTCTTTACTTCCTCTTCCTTGATATCTCATTTTTTTATTCATTCTTCTATAATCTAGAATTTTCTTTTTATTAAACATTTTTTAAAAGTTTTTAACTCCAAATTCTATCCCTCCTTTCCTCCCTCCCCTGGGAATGGGGTTTAGCTGTTGACTTCCCCCAGGGGTGGGGCCCTGCTGCCCAGTTCTTTATGTATACAGGATCTCCCTACTGTTAGGCTCCAGGGGACAGATGTCACTGTTGGCCACTCTCAGGGATGACCTTCACTACTGGTCAACAATGGGGTTAAGGCCTCCCTGGGGCTTATGGGATCAGTGGAGTAGAATCTTGTACTACAGACTGCTTACCTTCCTTGAGGTCTGCTAGTTTCTTTTTCCTCTACGTTTTATTGTGGGCCACCTGAAATTTTTGGCATGCAGCAGGTTGTAGGTTATGCAGGTCTGACCTATATGCTATTGCCTTGCATATTAGCATGTAAGTATGGCAAATAGTATTGCCAGGGGCACACGGTGGTGGTTGTTGTCCTTTGTCTTCAAAGAAGACCAAAATGACATCACCATTGTAAAGTGAAATTTCAGGGTATCTGACTATGGTTGATCAGACCAATAGGACCTCAGAATGCTCTACCACAGGATGGGCACAGATAGTCTGTGTGAATATTCGGGATAAAAATCCCAAATTTGTGCATCCTGCATTTACTTTCTGCTGTCTCAATTTTGCTTTGCTCAAAGAGCACAGCACCTTTTCTTATGTGGCCACACCATGCTGAGCAGTCCTGTGCCAGGGTATTCCATGTTGCACAGTCAAATCCAAAGTTCTTGAGAGAGACCTTGAGAGTGTCCTTGTATTGTTACTTCTGGCCACAATGTGATCGCTGTCCCATGCAAGTTCTCCATAAAGTAGTCTTTTTGGCAAGGGTACATTTGGCATTTGAACAATGTGGCCAGTTCATTGAAGCTTCACTCTCTGAAGTTTGAATACTTGATAGTTCAGCTCAAGCAAGGACTTCAGCGTCTGACACCTTATCCTGCCAGGTGATCCTCAGAATCTTCCTAAGACAGTTCAAATGGAAATGATTCAGTAACCTCGCATGGCGCTGATAGATTGTCCATGTTTCACAGGCATACAACAATGAGGTGAGCACAATGGCTCTGTGGACTTTCAATTTGGTACTCAGTCTAATATCTCTTCTCTCCCAAACTTTTCTTTGGAACTTCCCAAACACTAAGCTAGCTCTGGTAATGCATGTATCAATCTCATTGTCAATGTGTACATCCCTGGAAAGTATACTGCCAAGGTAAGTGAACTTATCCACAGTGTTCTAAACTTCTCCATTTATTGTAACCTATGGATCCACATATGGATGGTGTGGTGGTGGCTGATAGAGCACCTGTGCTTTTCTGGTGTTAATTATTAGGTCAAAATTAGCACAGGCAGCAGAGAACTGATTCATACTTTGTTGCATCTCAGCTTCAGAGACCACACTGAGTGCACAGTTATCTGTAAACACAAAATCATGCATCAACAGTCCCTCCACTTTGGTCTTTGCTTGTAGCCTTTTCAAATGGAAGAACTTACCATCAGTACAGTAGTTGACCTTGATGCTGTGTTCATCCTCATTGATAGCATTTGTCAACATGGCTGAAAACATCATACTAAAAATCATGGGAGCAAGCACACAGCCCTGTTTCACTCCATTAGTGACTAGGAAGGTACGAGAGTTTTGTCCATTATCCAGAACCAGGGCAAACATTCCATCATGAAATTAACATACAATATTGATGAACTTCTCCAGGTAACCAAATTTTGACATAATTTTCCATAAGCCTTCATGACTAACCATGTCAAAGGCCTTATTAAGATCTATAAACGCTGTGCACAGACCTCTGTTCTGCTCCTAGCATTTCTTCTGGAGTTGTCAGGCAGCAAACACCATATTGACTATTCCTTGTCCTTTTCTGAAGCCACACTGGCTCTCAGGTATATGCCCATCTTCCAGGTGAAGGATCAACCTATTAAGGAGGACTCTATCAAGAATTCTTGCCAGCAATGACTAAGAGAGAGAACCCCCTGTGATTGAGGCAGGACAACTTATTCCCTTTGCCCTTATAGAGATGGACAATGGAGACATCCTTGAACTCCTGAGAGATAACATCCCCTTGCCATATAACCTGGAAAATTTCTGTCAGCTTTTGTTCCCCTACCTTGTAAATCTCAGCTGGAATAGAATCAGTACCAGGTGCTTTGCCACAGGAAATGAGCCTAATGGCCCTCAAAATGTCTTCTTCAGTTGGAAGTTCAGCTAAGGAGGGATTGACTTCAGCCTGAGGTAAACATTCAATGGCCTCAGCATTGATTGATGATGATCTCTTGAGGCACTATGGAAGTGTTCAGCCCATCTCTCTAGGATCATGTCCTTATCACTAATCAATGTGGCTCCATCAGCACTGAGTAGTTGTGATGCACCACAGGTTTTTGGTCCATAAATTGCTTTCAGGGCATCATAAACATGCTTTGGATTGTTACAATCAGCATAAAACTGAATTTCATCTGCCTTCTTATTAAACCAAGAATCTTGCTTCTCTTTAAGCTTTGCTTGTACTTTGCTTTTGATGGAATTAAATGCTTCCTTCTTAGAGGGGGATGGACTATCTTGCTGGTAAATCCTCTGGAGTTCTCATTTTTCATTTAGCAGCTTCTGAATTTCCCCATCATTTTCATCAAACCGTTCTTGAAGTTTGTGAGTGTTCTGACTCAGATGAGCAAATGCAGTGCTGTACACTAAATCTCTGAATGCTGCCCAGTCTTTTTCTGATCCACTGTTGCCAGCAGTGTGTTGGCTCAACTTTTCCTCCAAGTCCGCAGCAAACTCTTCACTCAGAGAAGAGCTATACTTTGTTGACATTCATTCTTCAGGTAGTCATTTTGCCTTGGGGTCAGTGCTTTTGACGAATGAGAATATTTAGTTTGGAAGGGATAAGTCTATATTCAGTCCAGCACTCTGCACCACACATTGCCTTTGTCACTCTCACATCTTGGCTGTCTCTTGTCCTTACAATCACGTAATCTATTAGATGCCAGTGTTTTCTGCAAGAGTGCATCCTTGAAGTTTTACTACATTTAGGTAAGCACAAAACTGTGTTGATGATAAGGTCATGTGATGCGCAAGTCTTCAGCAGTAAATGACCATTGCTATTGCTATTTCAACTCTATTCTTTCCTAGGACTCCCTGCCAAGTCTGATAGTATAAGCCTACTCTAACATTAAAGTTATCCAGAATCATAAGCTTGTCCTGTTTCAGCACATGGATGATAAGGGTCTCTAGGTCTTCATAAAATTTTTCTTTGACTTCATCAGGATTTGTCATGGTGGAAGCATAGGCACTGATGATGGTGGCACGGTGTTTTCCTGTGAGTGGCAATTGCATTGTCACAAGCCTGTCATTCACTCCTTTTGGCAGGCAAGCCATCTTGCTGATTAGATCAGATTTGATCGCAAAACCCACACCAGCTTCACAGTGCTCCCATTCACTGTGCCCACTCCAGAAAAAGTTGTATCCAGGTCCAACTTCAATAAGTTGTCCTTCATTTGCCAACCTTGTTTCACTCAGGGCTGCTATTTGGATGTGATACCTATTTGGATGCTGTTCTTTAAGGTCTACTGGATTTTGTGTTGTCTATTAGTGTGCAAATGTCCCATGTGCTGATGGCGAGTGGAATCATCTTTGCAGATGTTTTCATGTATTTTTTTGTGTTTCTATCAAACAGTGGGATTCCCCACCTGCTGCAGTAATCAGGCCAGGGTTGGGTAAGCAGGCAATGTTTAGGGCACCTTTTTTAGCCTCCTTCTTCACACCAGAAGGTGAGCAGTGTGATCCTTATAAGACTGCTCAGATACCCAGGGGGCTGCCGAGTCCCACTGTTGCTTCCAGTGAGAAACAACCCTATGGCCTGGGCCACCTTTGTGCAGGGTCCTGATTATAGCTTCCAATGTATCCTCACCTGCTGCTTCATCATTTGCTTGTTGCCACAGGACTTTGAGGCATAACAGTGAAATGGTACAGGTGATATCTTTTGATTCGTGTATAAATTGGATTTAAGTGAGGCAGAGTTGCATGAAGTCGTCAGCCTCACTCTCTCCTCCTAAGTCATCATAGTCCAGTGGCAGGACAGAGTCAAGATGTCTGGTGATAGCTCAGGATGCAGTGGATGACCTTGGTGTCTTTGTTGTCTAACCAGTCTCTAAGCACTACACATAGCCTGCTTCATCTGCCTTCATGGCCATTGGATCAAATTGTTCTCCTCTGCCCATTCCACCAGATGAAGTCTTCACATGCTTGGTGTAGACACCCCCCTAACTCACCAATAGCTTTGAGAACCTTTGGTTACCCTCAACCTGATTTGGCCTGTCTACTGAAATAGTTGCGCGTGATGCAGCTTCTTGGAGCCAGAGGTGAGAGTTAGGTGGAACAGGTAGACTACAAAGGTGGAAAGAGTCCCAAAAAGGGTTCGATAGTCATCACACCAAAGGTATTGGCATTGATCCTCCCTGAACACACCCTACACCCCACCAGCGGTACATAATTATTAAGTAAAAGATTTTAGTTATGAATGTAGATATCTTACTTCGAAGGTCAGGAAATTGCCAGGTTTACCACACTTCTATACTATCTGAAATATGTATTTTGTAAATTTTTTTTTTGCAAATTTTATTTTTTATTAATTTAATGTCTACCACACAAGAAATCTTCCAATGTAAGAAATCTAAATTTAGCATAAGGGAGACAATTTGGACAGTGAGTAGAGGCAGTTCTAGGAATTTCATTGAGAGAGGCAATGAACACAAAGTTATGCATTTAAAAAATAGGTGTGTATGGTCAGATGATATGATTTACTTGTGTTATTGTCTTAATGTAGTGTATCAGATCAAAAAAGTCTACTTTTCTCCCATTCATATGATGCTAAAATTCTTTATCTTCAAAATTATGTTTCTACAGGATAGTTCTTTAAAGAATCACCAATAAACAATTTAGACAATTTTTCTATTCTTTTAGCATAACTGGCAGAATTCTAATTTGAAATGTCAGTGTCTATCAGATCCGGATGAATGAATGAATTTCTACCTTCTGTCCCTTTTTGCATATTTTAATTTATTAGGTTAAAGCAAATTATAATGTCTTATTGCTTTAGCCCATTGTGTATATTAATTGTTTATTCTATAATGCTTGCTGGTAAATAATGCTGATTTATTCTTTATTTGCATAGTAAAATATTCAAATAGTGTTTTGCCTGCTTCCAGCCACTTTGAGAAAGAAAAGATCAAACTGTGACCATTGCAATATTTCCTTATTACTGTCTGTTTGAAAAACCTGATGATTTGACTCCATAATTTATTCTATACTTTAGCTGGATTTTAATAGAGTGAGGGTAGAGAATTTAAAAGACATTTAGGCCTTTGGATACTGGATCTTCACTTGAGGTTATTCTTAAAGTGAGTGACACAAGAAAAGTAACATAAGCAAAAAAAGGCCAAAAATGGAATTTTCTCATTAAACATGGCCATTTTTTTCCTTTTACTTCTTTCTGTCTTTTCTTTTCTCCCCGGAAACATCATTTAGAAAGACCTTAGTGTCTCCAAACAAATTCTTCAGAATTTCCCAGTCTTTCTGCAATGAATACCTATTTGTTCCCCACTAAGGCCATTCACCCCCATGTGATACCAATGAATATGAACAAACAGGAATTCATTGCTGTAGCTATGAGAAATGGAAAGTACTAGGGAGAAAACTATGAATTATTTATTTACTACTAAATAATCCTTTGCCACCTCTCCCAATAATTTCTCCATTACATTTTACAGAATTTACAAAGTATTGTTTGTGTTGAAAAATTAAATTCCCAAAGTTTCAGGTATAACATTTTAAAACCAATTGAATATATGTATATACACGTATATACATACATATATAGATATATATGTGTAACATACATGTATATATATATACAAGTATCTCTTCTTATGCAACATATATAATTCTCATGTGAAACAGTATATATGTATATGTACATATACTATGTAATCATCTCTCAATTTTAGAAAATTTTAGAAATCATGGTAATTGTACATACTCCTGTTATTACATAATTTAAAAGAAAGGAAATATATCAGTGAACAGGTAATTGCCTAATTATAATTAACAAATATTTTTAAAAGTCTTAATTCTAACTTTGTTCTTTAAAAACATTCTGAAAATCATTAATCTTAAAAACTACTTTTCTTTAAATAAACCTATTCTTCTTCTTTTCACCTTGGAAGGATGAGTGCTCTGTCCTCAATTGTCCATTTGCAAAACTGTAAAGTTTAAAGAAAATGCCCTTTCTTCTCCTACCCATGCTTTTCTCTTTTCTCATTACTGTCTCACAGATGGACATCCCACCACTAAAATGGGCAATGGTGCTATTTGTGCAGTTGATCCAGTGATGTGCTCATAAACATTTAATGAACACTTTAAAGTTTAAGCTGCATGTTAATATTTTCTTCATTGCTTTCTTAAATGTAGGAGTCAATAAAACAACAAATCAAGCTTCAATTTAATAGGATCTGTTGATATCCAAGGTGTAAATGCTCACACTGAAAGCTCTCCTTAAACAAGGAGAACTTATGAGCTATTACAAGATGCTTCTGGTTCTCTGCACCCCATCCCCAATAATCCCAAACTTCACTCTGTGAACAAAATAACAGGAGTTATGATTGAGTATGACATCATATTGCCAGAAAATATGCATCTGAACTCATTATGTTTCTACACAAACCCTTCCCTCTTTCTGACTTTTGTATTACAATTGAGAACAATGCCATGCTCCCAGTAATTCAGGCAAACAACCTAAGTGTTATCTTCAATTCCTTATTAAGGCCATGAATGTAAACTTTGTAACATCTCTCATAAAATTTCTCTTCTGTCTCCCAATAATGCCAACCATCTTTCTCAGGTCCTTATCAAGCATACCTTGGATTATTGCAATAGCCTGCTGCTGGCTATTCTACCAACTTCACATTTCTCCCCATTGCAGTATTTCCTCCACTCAAATATCAATGTGATTTTCCTAAGGTTCTATCATGTAAACACTCCTTGTGACTCCTTATTGAATTCAGGAGCAAAAATAAAGCCTTCAATTTTCCTTTTAAAACATTTATTCGTGTATTTCCATTCCTCCCTCTGTAGTCTTCTTTAATCTTATTCCTCTCCGGATGAACAGAATGAGAAAGGAAAAGTTTTACAATGAAATGTAGTTTGTTACTTTTTTCATTCTTTCAGTTTTGTCTTGTGATTTCTTGATTTCTCATAAGACTTCCTTTTTTCCATTATCATTATTAAGGAATTATTTTCTTCAGTGACCTTCTGGATCTCCTTTTCCATTTGGCAAATTATATTTTTTAAAGCATTCTTCTCATCATTAGCTTTCTGGACTTCTTTTACCATTTAGTCTAGTCTTTTTTTTGAAGTTATTTTTATGTGTCCTTTACCAAGCTATTGACTTGTTTTTCATGAATTGCTTTCCATCACTCTCATTTCTTTCCCCAGTTTTCCCCCTACATCTCTTTCTTGATTTTCAAAATCCTTTTTGAGTTCTTCTATGACCTGAGACCAATTGATATTTTTCTTGGAGCCTTTGGATGCAGCAGCTTTGACTTTGTTGTCTTCTGAGTGTAGGTTCTGACTTTTCTTGCCACCAAAGTAAGTTTTTGAAGTCAGAGGTTTTCTGGTTTTTTCCCATTTTTTGCTCATTTTATCAGCCTATTATTTGACTTTTTAACTCTTCAAAATGTAGGGTTCTGCTTCTAGGATGGAGGGTGAGTGATTCCAAGCTTTAGGGACTTTGTGCAGCTGTTTTCATAGATACTTCAAGGGATTTGTAAGTTATCAGTCCTTATAAAGTGGTATGATCTAAGGAGAAGTCTTTACTATTCTGGTCTGTGCTCTGGCCTTTGAGCAACCATAAGTAATCATTTCCCCCCAGAGCTGTGAAGAGGGTCTTCCCCCAACTGCAGCCAGATCCACACTGTGACCCAGATCCAAGTATGGGCAAATCTACAGTCTTGCCTCATTGCTGGCAAAGAGACCCCTGTAATCTTCTTTTAAACAGTTGTTTTACCCTGTTACCATCTACAGTCTGAGAGTTCTGGAAGACACCATTGCCTCTGCTGATTCAGTCACTCATAAGGACTCTTCTGGGTTTCCTGGGGTCCAGTCTGTGGTATGGCCCTGCTAGACTGCCTCTCTCTGCCTGATACAACAGATCTTCCCTGTTGGTTGTCTTATGATGGGAATTTGTTTCACTCTGTCTTTTTGTGGGTTCTGTTGCTCTAGAATTTTTTGTAGTCAATTTTAAAGGTATTTAGAGGGGTTTGGGGGAGATATTATGTGAATCCCTGCCTTTACTCTGTCATCTTGGCTCTGCCCCATTTGTTATTTTTGGAGAAGGCATTTCAGGGACCATAGGGGATATGTTGGATGAATTTGTGTTGCAACGTTGGAGGGATTGGGCTGAGGGACAATATGAAAAACTGTATATTTTGAAAGCTTCCAAGTCATTAAGAAGATAAAATAATTGTAACACCTTATAACTGATTCTTTCCTAATTTCCTATCAGGCAGTAAATCAAGTGAGTGCTTTACTAAGTGTGTACACAAAATGTCAGACACTCTGCTATTTACAGGAAGTTAAAAAAACGAACAAAAAAAAACTTTAATAGTTCCTGACTAAAAGGCACTTGACTTTACAAAATACAAAAAACAAACAAACATGTATTTATCTTTACAAGATACAAAACATGCATATAGAGGTATATACATACATATACACACAAAGTAAAGAGAAGATGATATCATATGTCCTGTACTAGCAGCTGAAGTGTTCAGAAGAGCCTCATACAAGAGGAAGCATTTAGCAAACTTGGAAGGATATGTAGAAATTCTGAGAGATGGCATTGAGGAAGGAGAATACTCTAGGCAGGATAGCTTGCATGCCAAGGCATAGATATGGGACATGCAATGTCACACATGCAAGAATGCCAGTCTGACTGTATCAAAAAATAAATGAATGGAGATAATGCTAAATAAGACTTGAAATATAGGATTCAATGATATTGTAAAGTGTTTTAAAGGTCAGAGTTATGCATATTTGACCCTAGAAGCATTGCCAGGTCTCTACTTTCAGATAATCACTTTAGACACTGTAAGAAGGATGGATCAGAAGTTCCCAAACTTATTTGGTCTACCACTCCCTTTAAAAAATAACCCTCCCCCCAAATCTATTTTCTTTAACCCTTTATGTGTTTTTAAAAAATTTGCATCACCTGTTGTTACTTCTGCATCCTTACATCTTTCCAGCCCCACCCCCCAAAGGGCAGTATCACCCACTTTGTGAAGCTATGTATTACAGAGACATAGCAACAGCCAGCACTTAAACTTTACAAAACACTTTAAAAATACTATCTCATTTTATCCTATTAATAAACTGGGAGATAAGTATCATTATTCCCATTTTACAGACAGATAAGAAAGTTGATAACTAAAGATTAAGAAAATTATCAGAGTCAAATAGCCAGTAAAAACCTAATGTTGGATTTTAACTCAGCTCTTCCTGACCATACTTATACCTTTTTATATTGCATTGCTCTATATGAAAAATATAGGGAATCTGAATTAGGGAGGCATTTATGTAAGAAGACATAATATTTATTGTTAGTGCAAAATAGCATGTGGAAGTTAATAAGAAGGAGAATGAGGAATTAGATATGACTGAGATTAATCACTATTGCATGGACAGAAGAGTTTGTAGTTGCATGAGAGCATGTGACCTCAAGGTTCTAGGGCCAAGAGAAACACTAGTGCTTTCAGATGCAGTGGATAATGACCCTTCCTATGTAAAGACCAAAGCACACACCTGGAGAGCAGAAACAAGACTCCTGCCTGGTTTACACCAAGCTGAGAGTAATGAAAACTTGAAGAACTCTAGAACTAACTCTGAAAAGAGTAGCATGAAAAATCTGGCAGCGTGTGACAGTGCCTCCCTAACCAAAGGTGAGAGGAGGCCAACTTTAACATAAAAGTTCAATTTCAAAATATGGACTAGAAAAATGAGCAGACAACAACAAAAAAAAATACCTTGACCATAGAAATTATCTACAGTGGCAGGGATAAATAAGATATGAACTCAGAAGAAGACAACAAATAGCTACAATTAAATCCTCAAAGAAAGGAGGAAAAGAAAAAGTACAGAAAAAAATACAGATTTGACACAAGCCCTACAAGAATTCCTTGAAGATATTTTTTGTTTGTTTGCTTTTTGCTTTTAGAGAAGTGATTGTATTGATGATGCTTTTTGCTTATTGTTAATGTAATTTTGCTTCCTAATGGGAAGAGCTTTCCCATCCATTAATAGATCAATGTGACCTGCTTAAGTCACATGGAAGCCTGAGTCACATGAATCAAGTCACATGGAGCAGGAAGAGGTAGAGCTAAGATAAAATTTGGTCAGACCACTCAGAACTGGGGGAGAGTGAAAAGCAGGCAGCTGGCTAGCCTGAGTGAGAAAGCTTGTTTGTGATTTGTTTAAGGGAGTTGGGTTGTGGGAGGGGTCTGACAGAGAAAAGTCTTGATGGTGGTGTTGCCATCTTCATTATTAATGTGTATGAATTTCTTCATTCCTATGATGAATTTGGCTTTCTGGTGTCTACATAAGTGTTTTGGTTCTCTCTTCCATGTAGAGAGTCTGTTGTATTTCACAATTGAGAATTCCGCTGGCATATTCATGGCATTGGTAAATACTGTGAATATAGTATTGTGGCTACAGTGATGCAGGGAAAATTGGGGAAAGGAATGAGAGTGATGCAAGAAAATTATGAAAAGAGAACTAACAGAATGGTAAAAAAAAATAGTGAGGAAAATAACACTTTAGAGTTATAAACTGATCCAACCATTCTGGAGAGTAATTTGAAACTGTGCCCAAAGGGCTATAAAACTGTGCATAACTTTTGACCCAATAATATCACTTCTAAGACTGTACCACAAAGAGATCATGAAAAAGGACCCACATGTACAAAAATATGTATAGCAGTTCTTTTTATGGTGGCCAAAAATTGGAAATTGAAGTGATGCTGAACAAGTTGGTATATGAACGTAATGAAATATTATTGTTCCATAGGAAATGATAAGCAGGTGAATTTCAGAAAAACCTGGAAAAACTGACATGAACTGATGTTGAATGTAGTGAGAAAACCCAGGAGAACATTTTATACCGTAACAGCAACACTTTTTGATGACCGCTTTGATAGATTTAAACCTTCTCAGAAATGTAAGGATCTAAGACAACTCCAAAAGACTCATGATGGCTGTCCACATACAGAGAAAGAACTATGGAGTCTGAATACAGATCAAAACATACTATTCTCTCCTCTCTTTCTCTCTGTCTCTGTCTCCTTCTGTCTCTCTGTCTCTCTCTCTTCATTCTTGTGTTTTTTTCCTTTATTCCAATTCTTCTTCACAACATGACCAATGTGAAAATATGTTTTCAAAATAAGAAAGAAAGGTAGAAAAGAAAAAATAAAGAGAGAATTGGTCTAATTGTAAAAGAGACACAAGACTTCCCTGAACAAAAGAACCCCTTAAACAGTATTAATTGACCAAGTAGGAAAGGAAGAAAATAATTCCTTAAAGAAGAAAATGATTACCACTTCCAATATAGATTGTAAATTGGAACTTCTAGGTTGCCTTCCTTCATATTTTTTATTGATTCTTCTATTATTCTTAACCTCTAGTCCTTTGTGATGCATTTTGTTAATAGTTTCTTTCTTGCTCTATAAAAAAGAATTCTTTTGTAGTTTGGTATAGCACTGAAAAACTAAATTAGTTTAGGTTGAATTGTCATTTTAGAATTGAGCTAGTGAAAGCTAATCATCCATGAGACATTAATAAGAACAAAATAAAACAAAGTGCTAAGAATGAGAAAAAAACAGGAAAAAAATGAAATATCTCATTGGAAAAAAGTGTACCTGGAAAATGGATCAAGGAGAGATAATTTAGGAATTTGGGGTTACTTGGAAGCCACAATCAAAGAAAGATCTTAGACACTGGGTTACAGGATTTTTTCAAGTAAAACTGCCCCAATATTTAAGATACAGAGAGTAAAATAGATGTTGGAAAAATTCATTAATCATTTCCTGTAAGAGACATCCAAACAGAACATTCCAGTTAACATTATAGTTAAATTTCAGTGCTTGCAGGTCATGGATAAATTTTGCAAGCATCGATAAAGAAACAATTCAAACACTGTGGAACCATAGTCAGGATCATATTTAAGAAGTAGTTAACTAGGTAGCACAGTGTACAGAGTACCAGGCCTGAAGTAAAAAAAAAAAACAAAAAAAAAAACCCTGAGTTCAAATACAGCCTCACACACATTGTATCTGTTTGAAAAGTTAGGTAAATTGTTTAACTCTGCTTTCCTCAACCTCATCACCTGTAAAATGAACCGGAGAAGGAAACGGCAAAACACTCCAATATTTTTACCAAGAAGAGAACAATGTGTGTAATTCCAGAATGTGATTGAATGAGTGTAAACTTGAGAAGAAGAAAAAATTATGGGAGAGAACAGGTATTAGACTGACTACTAAACTGAAATCTACAGAGTCGTGATGCTGAACTTATTGTTGTATGTCAGTGAAACATCTACAGTGTACCAGCACCATACCAGGAAACTGATTATATTCCATTTGAATTGTCTTAAGAAGTTTCTGAAGACCATGCGGCAGACTACTTGACAAGATAGATCAATGAACTATATGCAGACTCTTTTCACAAATAAAACCAGATGTAAAAAACTGGAGAAAAATTATTGCTCCTGGGTAGATCAAGCCTAGACAATAAAAATGACAATTCAACCTAAACTAATTTAGGTTTTCAGTGCTATACCAAATTACAAAAGAATTGTTTTTTGTAGAGCAAGAAAGAAACTATTAACAAAATTCATCACGAAGAAATTGAGGTTAAGAATATTAAAAGAATCAATAAAAAATATGAAGGAAGGCAACCTAGAAGTTTCAATTTACAATCTATATTGAAAGTGGTAGTCATTAAAATAATCTGATATTGCACAAGAAAAAAGTGTGGTGGAATAATGGAATAGATTAGGTACATAATACACAATAATAATTGACCATAGTAATCTAGTGTTTGATAAACCCCAAATGCTAAGCTTTTGGAGGAAGAACTCAACATACTGCAGGGCCAGTTGTTAACTGATTCGATCATTCAGTAGAGCAATTTGAAACTATGCCCCAAAAGCTATAAAGACATGTATACAGTTGACCTAGCAATACTACTGCTAAATTTGAATCCCAAAAGAGAGTTTTGAAAAAAAGGACAAGGACCTAGATGGACAAAAATATTTATAGCATCTTTTAGAGGTACAACAGTATTGGAAATTGAGGGTATACCCATATTTAGGGAATGGGTGAACAAGTTATGGTATGTGATTATGAGAAAATCCTATTATGCTATAAGAAATTATGAGCAGGATGCTCTCATAAAAACCTGTGGACTTACATGAGCTGATGCAAAGTGAAATGGACTGTGTACAAAGTAACAGAAATATTCTAAGATGATAAGCTGTGAATGCCCTAGCTGTTCTCAGTAATAGAAAATGATTCATTACAACTCTGAAGGATTTGTGAAGAAAAATGCTATTCAATTCCAGGGAAAGAATTAATGGTGTTTGAATATATAATGATGGATACTTTTAAAAAATTTATTTATTCTTCTTGAGATTTTTGTTTTGGTCTACATTTTCTTTCACAATATGACTATTATGGAAGTGTCTTGCATGACTATACATGTAAAACCTGTATTGAATTGCTTGTCTTTTCAATGAAAGTAATATGGAGGGAAGAAGGGAGAGAATTTGGAAGTCATAGTTTTAAAAATAAATTTCAATTGTTTTTATATGTGAATGGGGGAAAATAAAATATTAAATTGAAACAAAAACAATCAAAAATAGTTGCTCAATAAAAGAAGCTTGGCAGAAAATTGGCATAGACCAACATCATACACTGCATGCTAATATAAGAACAAAAAGCATAAATGCTTTAGACATAAAGGGTGATATCATAAGTAGATAAAAGTATTTAAGGGAAGAATTTCTGAGAAAACAAGCCATAGTATCAAAAGAACTAAAATTGCTTCATTTGGTTATGTAAAATTAAAATGCTTTTGTACAAGCAAAATTACCTCAGCCAAATTGGAAGGAAAATAGGAAACAGGTGAACAAATTCTATACATTTTTTTCTAATAGAGGCCTAGTGTCTTAAGTATGTAATTCGCCAAGACAAATTTAAAAAAATGCAAAACACTTAACATCCATTTCCTGGTTGACAAATGGTCAAAGGATATGAATAGACAGTTTTCAGAAGAAGAAATCAAAGTTATCAGAAAAATGAAAAAAAAATGTTTTAAACCATAATTGAAATGCAAATTAAAGCAACTCTGATATACCACCTCATATCTATCAGATTGGTCAATATGACAGAAAATGACAATGATAAATACTGGAGGTATTTTGTAAAAATTGTCACAGTAATGAACTGTTAGTGGAGTTATATATTGATCCAACCATTCTGGAAAACAATTAGGAACTAAATCCAATGGCCTATATAATTCAGCAGTACTACTACTATATCTACATCTCAAAGAGATCAAAGGAAATGGAAATGCTATATTTGCATCAAAATGTTTACAGCAGCTTTTTTCTTTGCTGGCAAAGAATTGGAAATTGAGGGGATTCCCATAATTGGAAATGACTGAACAAGTTGTGGTATATAATGGTGATAGAATACCATTTCACTCTAAGAAATTATGAGCAGAATGATTTCAGAAAAGTCTTTTAGAAACTGATGTAACATGAAGTGATCAGAATCAAGAGAACCTTGGACACTTTAACAGTAATGTTATAAGGAAAATCAACTCTGAAAACTAAACTACTCTGATAAGGAAAATAATCTAAGTAAATTTAAAAGAAACCACACTGAAAAATGCTATCTACTCCCAGAGAGAAAACTGATGGACTGCGATTGCAAATTGAAGAATATTTTTTTAACTTCTTTTGTTTATGGTTGTGTGTGCATGCGTGTGTGTGTGTGTGTGTGCGTGTGTGAATCTGAATGTGTTTTCTTTTGGAACATGGCGAATATGGAAATGTTTTCCATTATTTTACATATATAACCAATATTAAATTTCTTGTTTTCTCAAGGGGCAAGAATGAGAAAATTTTCAACTCATTTTTCAAAAAAAGAAGAATGTTAAAAATATATGTAATTGGGAAGAATTTTTAAAAATAAAAATATATTGACAAAAGAAAATGGATTACATGATAACTTTTTTTTAGTTAAATTTATTTATTTAACTTTTTGCATTCATTTTCACAAAATTTTGGGTTTTAAATTTTCTCCCCATTTGTACCCTACCCCCACCCCAATCCCCCAAGCATTCTAATTTCCCCTATCACCAATCTTCCCTCTCTTCTATCATCCCTCCCTTCCCTTACCCCCATCTTCTCTTATGTCCTGTAAGGCCAGATAATTTTCTTTTTTTTTTTTTTTTTCTGGTATATATTTTTTTTATTTTTAAATAAATTTATTTAACTTTTTACATTCATTTTCACAAG
>JAQQSK010000417.1:0-19904 GCA_028658325.1 Potorous gilbertii
ACTCACAATTCATTCCCTGAGTGCTGAGATGAAGTGTCTTCTTTAAGGAACAGCAAAAAGGCCAGTATCACTAGATCCAAGATGTACATGTATATGGGGTAGGGAGTTAGGTGTAAAAAGACTATGAAGATTTGGGATGGGGAGAGTAGGAATGGCTTTGAGCAACATATAGAAGATTATGTGTTTAATCCTGGAGGTGATATGGAGTCGCTGACACTTATTGAGTGGATAATGACATGATCAGACATGTTTTATTGAAGAAAATCACTTTGACAACTGAATGTAGAGTGATGAAAAGCCCACATGTGTTCAAGTTGTATCTCATGCCTCCTAAATCTTTTCTTCCCTTACTTCCTGCCCTAGAGATGACTACCATTAGATGAAAATACGAATATGTATGTAAAACCATTCTATATATACTTTTATTTATCAGTTCTGTCTCTGGAAGCAAATAGTATCTTTCTTCATATGTCCCTTATAACTAATTTGGGTATTTATAGTAGTCAAAATTATTTAGCCATACAAAGTTATTAAAACAATATTAATGTTACTGTACACAAGGTTCTTTTGATACCACTGCTTTTCCTCTTCATGACTTTGTGCAAGTGTAATCATGTTTTTCTAACAGCATCAAGCTCATCATTTCTTGTAAAACAATAGTATTCCATCATGATGTTATACCATAGCATGGTCAGTCATTCCCCAATGGATGGACATCCCTGCAATTTCCAGTTCTTTGCTGCTATAAATCTGGTGAAGCAGATCAAGGAGCATTTGTTCATCCTTTGTTCTTGAAGAGAACCAATGACATCCGAAGAAAGATGTCTTTCCTGATAAGTGGCTGTGCAAAGTCATCAGGTTCTCACTCTTTCCTTGAGAGTCATCTGAGTCCAGTGGCAAGACATAGGTCAGGACAACTGAAAAGGAACCTAGATGCAGTGGAAGACCTTGACCTTTTTAAGCTGTGGTCTTTTCAAGGTCTCAGTTTGTCTGAGGAAATACCCATTCAGTGATTTAAGGCTAGTCAAGAAATGAGACAAACAATGACCTACTTTGCCTCCTCAATAAAAAACAAAAGATGATCATTCTGGGAGGGGAAGATCTTAAGGTTTCTGGCCAGAATAGAAACATTGCTATATGCATTCACTCTGAGCCACCAAAACCAAAATTGGCCAATCAGTGAGAGCCAAAGTTACTTGGGTTTAAGGCACATTCAGATACATCCAGTTGAATCCCAATGGGCTTTTTCAAAACCTGGTTTTCCAGAGCTCTATATCAAAAATCATAAATGAAACTACATGAGACATAAGAGTTAATTGTCCCATTTAAAATGATATAATAAATAAATAGGGAAGATAAAAAAAATGTAGCCCCCAAACTCCAAGACATTTTGCAAGGTTTAGGTGATCAGAATGTTTATTCCTTTGAGCACCGCAGCTACATGTGAAGGATGGAAGGAAGGAAGGAAGGAAGGAAGAGTATTACCCAACTGGAAATGGTCAGTTGGGTCCCCAGTGGAGCAGCTACTACTGTTTACAGATTCTTGGTTATCCTTGTTTTCTAAGAGGACCAATGACATCAGGAGTGTGATATCTTGATTTACAAGTGAATTGGATTTAAGTGAGGCTGGACATCAGCTTTACTATCTCCTCCAGAGTCACCTAAATCCAGTGGCAATACATAGTTCAAGACTACTGGAAATGACCACCGCTAGTAGTGGTATTGCTGGGTCAAAAGGATAGCTAGTTTAACAACCCTTTGTGTATAATTCCCTTATTGAAGCTAAACATTCTAAGACCCTTCAGGTATTATAGCTTCAAAACAATGCTCTTCCTTCCTTCCTTCCTTCCTTCCTTCCTTCCTTCCTTCCTTCCTTCACATGTGACTGCTCTGCCCAAAGGAATAAACATTCAGATCTACTGATTACCCTCTCTGGACACACACCTGATCACAAATACTTAAATGGATCTATGATTTCATTAATATGTATATTACTTTCAACAGTGCAGATTACCACATACCCATTCCTGACTGGCCTCTATGGGTCTTATTCATGCTGTACCACAAGTTTGCCACTGTAAGTACATGTCATTTTGGGGGAAATTTTGTGGCTTTTTTTGTCATTGTGAAGACACTAGTGGAGGTCAAGGCAGTCTAATGATTATCTCTGTCTCTTACATTGCATGACTTCCTTCTTTTTCAATCATGTTTCTTTGACAATGTTCTTTAGTTCACTTCTTTATTGTTTCTTATTTATGTCCTTCAGCCTGATTGCAGCTCCCTGATCTCCTCCATTATCCTCTAAATGATGCTGCTTAAATTTTTTAGACTATGGTCCCTGACTCTCAACTCTACAACACTGGTATAATATTGATATTTTAAAATATGGATGTCTGACTTAAGGAGAGACTTATTAAAGTATCTTTGAAGGTTTTCTTAAACAGTTGTATGTGTTCTCTTCCTCCTGTCTAATTCTTGTCTCAATTTCTTATCAATTTTCAATAACTACCATGCACACAAACATATATACATACACACAGAAAGATATACACACATATATACAGACATATGCATATATCAGCATATTATATGTATATTTATCTATATTTATCTGTATGTAAAATCAAGTGACATTATACAGACTAAGGTATTCCATCAGATAATCCAAAGTTTATCCATCAATGTGTGTGTGTATGTTTATGTATATGTGTTCATTATATGTATATAGATATGCACACATATATGTATATATGTACTGATATATCTATCACTGTGTATATACATACTTTATGTATATATCCATATATACCTATACATGTGTGTGTGTGTGTGTGTGTGTGTATATATATATATATATATATATATATATATACACACACACACTCATGTTGATAGTTATCTATACTATATATATACGTATCTAACTACAGGTTATCCATCTGATGGAATGTCCTAGTCTGCATAATGGCGCATGATTTTTCTTGTGTGGAGAGTTAGGCTAAACTTTTAAGTGGTTATGGAAGCTCTACAGTATTCTGGGTCTTCCTATAAATCATGAATTGTCATCTACAAACATCAGATCTGGTGGTCTCATCATCATGAAAGAATCTCCCTTTAACTTGAACTCTGTATCAAATCTCTTCAATGACAGCAGTAAACACGATTGGCAATGTAAATCTCTCTGGTTTAGTCCTTAATTGATATTATTGATCAGAGGGTCATCATACAAGGTTGTCTATGTTGCTCTTTCAATCTTCCATGTTTCGATGTATGCTTGGCAGACAGCTTGTAAAAGAGTCTTTAAAATTACATAGTAGATGCTTAATGAATGTATTAATTGAATAGAAAGTATTTTAATAAATACTCAACAAATGGTAAGTAGAGTAAAATTTTGTATTCTGTACACCACAGCAATCAAAAATCCAGGGTATAGGCCTTATGCAATCCACAACACTAATGAGTACAGTAGAACCAGATGAAAATGTTGTTCCCATCTAATTTTAATATGTTGATATGTGTATGTATATATATATATATATATATATATATATATATATATATATACATATATATGTATATAAACATATGTGAGTACTACTTAATAGTACTCTCAATGAGGATTTTCTTGTTGGACATGTATATTATTGTAAAGAAAATGTTATATTTATGAAAAGCAGGCATTGTGGTTAGTAATTCTTGATATGCCCTTTCTACATCAATTTAATAAGGTCAGAGAATTTTTTCCACATACCTTTGTTCTCTTCCTATAAGTATCCTGTGAATTATTTCCTCAAAACCCTAACAATCAAGTTGTGCTCCCAATGTACATTTTTCTCTGTCCATTTTATGAGATGATACTGCTTTGTATTGTTCTCCATAAAATATTGCCACCATGTTTATCTTCTAAATCTTTGTTCTTCTTGGATACCATATTTTTCAGCTTGGCAAATAAGGAAAACATTTTTTTGACTAAGGCTCTTTTAGTGACATTATCATGCTAACTCGTTTACATTGCTTGAACTTTTGATTGAAATTGCAATCTATATCTATGTTCTTTCTCCTATCCACAGCCTACTTCACAGCAATAATTTGTTTTAAAAGGTCAGGCTGGAGTTTTAATTGCATAACATATCTTTTTTTTATTATTATTTCTTTTGACTTTGTGTTAATTCTCATCTTTGCTCTTAGAAGTTGGTGATCTGACTGTATAAAGTTGGTTCAGGAATAACTCCTACATCAATTACAAATTATTTATTTCCTGTCTGTCAAAATACAAAAACATTCATTTTTGTGTTATCGCTTAGTCTTCACCACCATCATTTACGTGTTTATTGAAGTATGAGGTAGGAGCCTACTGTACAAGGCTTGGATGTCTCTCATTCCTTACTCCAAATCCACATTTTTTCTTTATCATTATCCTTTTTAAATGCGGCACTCAAAACTCAGAAGTATGCATACATACTCCCTATGTTCTTTGAATAAGGTGGAATACAGTGTGACTCATCTTTCTCACTCATTATACTTGTATATTGTCTAATATGGTATTGTTTTTTGTTTTTGCTAACCTGTCACACTGTTATCACACATTAACCTTTTTGATCATAAAAACACCTAGGTATTTGCATATGAGCTAATGTCTACTGGCGTCTCCTCCAACCTGTGCTTGTGCTTTTGATTTTTTAAATTCAATTCAGGTTTATAGTTAATTTTTAAATTATATGAAAAATTTAGATTCAAGAGCTTTTTATTTATTGGTTTTTACTTCTCTTTCATCCCCCACATTTAAACAGTCATAAATCCAATTAATTCATCATTCAATTTCTCAGTTCCTTCTCTCCTTTTTTCATATCAACTAATATCAACTTTTAATATCAACTTTAACCCATGCTTAGACTGCCATTATTGCATCTCAAAATGAAATCTCTGCTATTAGTAGTTTCCCCAAATTTGCATTGAGCTCTATCAGAAAATTAATTTTCCTAAATTAATTTCACTTTCATCATCTCATTGTTCCCCTTAACAACTTCTAATGCCTACCTATCACAAAGAGATCACAGCCCTTAGCCTGAAATTCAAAGCCATCTGAAATCTCCCCAAATTGGCTTTATCTCATCTTAAGTTTGGACTTCCTTTCTCCCAAACACATCAAGCTCATCTAAAACTCCAAATATTTGCTTTTATTGTTCTATCTAGAGTGCCTTAACCACTTCCCTTTGTCCAAAAAAGTTCTACTGATTTTTCAGGGTCTTTTAACACATTCCTGACATCCCATTCCCAGCTTATATTAACTTTCTCCTTCTCTGAAATTCTATATCAGTCTGTTGCAAATACTACTCCTTGTGTTATTTATCATTCATTTATTAAGCTTGGCACTGTCCCAAGTGTTGGGCAAAAGATGGTCACCAACTTGAGAAATTGATCATTGAATCGTGGAGAAAGGGTGCAAGCAAATATATGGAGAAAAGATATATAAAGGATACATAGGAAAAAAATCAACTAAGGGAATGCATTAGAATTGATTAGGGGAGGCTTCCTATAAATGATGAGATTTTATCTGGAACTTCAGGGAAGTTAAGAAAGCCAAAAAGGTAGACAAGAGGACGAAAAGCATTTCATACTTAGGGGATATCCAGTAAAAATGCCAGACTCTGAGAAATTATCTTGTACAAGAAATAGCAATGAGGTCAGCATTATTGTATTGGAGAACATGTGAGATGCAGGAATCAAGGTTAAGATATAAGAAGACTGGAATGGTTGAGGAAAGATCTAGATTATGAAGGAGTTTGAATGCCAGAGGATTTCACATTTGACCCTGAAGGTTTTAGGTAACCATTATAGTATATTGAGTAAGGGTCAGAGGGTGACATTGTTGAATCTGTGCTTTTGGAAACTCATTTTGCTCACTGAGTAGAGGATGGATTGTAGTGGAGAGAGACTCAGGAGAGACACTCCCAGCAATAGCTAATGCAATAGTCTAGAGATGAAGAGAAAAGGACTGGTTTCAAGGTTGTGGCACTTTCAGAGGAGACAAGGGGTCATATTCAAGGTGATAGAGCAAAGGTGAAATCAAGAGGCATTGGTAACAAATTGGATACTTCTTTTCATTTACATAAATTATTGTATCTCTCCCATGTCTGAATTAGTTGACCAATATTAGCTGGGAAGGATACTACCTTATTTTCTTGCTATATTTTTGTTCTTAACCCATTTTATAATGATGTATATATAGATATAGATATAGATATATATTAGGAATTCAGTAAATACTTCAAAATGTATGATGAGATTTAAAACTTTCTTAGGTGGTCACCTTCAGGAATGGCAAAAACTAACAAACAAACAAACAAACAAAAAAATACCTACAAGACTCTATTGATGAATAATGAATAGAATTTCAGGGGAAATTATTGGGCTAGCTAGGCCTTTATAAAGTGTACATTTAAAAATTTCTTTAGAGCTCTCAGTTCAAAGGATATTTTTGTATGTTACTTATTATTGACTTTCACATGTTTATTTAATACTTTATAGGACTTAGGCAAAAATATGATGGTTCTGAAGTAGGCTTAAAGAGTAATTGAGTCAGACCAAAGAAGCAAAACATAACAATCTTAGGAAAGAAATTGGCATGTTTTG
Source organism: Potorous gilbertii (assembly GCA_028658325.1). Classification (NCBI taxonomy): domain Eukaryota; kingdom Metazoa; phylum Chordata; class Mammalia; order Diprotodontia; family Potoroidae; genus Potorous; species Potorous gilbertii. The sequence continues at coordinate 6,634 of JAQQSK010000417.1, forward strand.
TCGGTGAGAAAGAGTTCTCATTTCATTTTTTAAATGTCTTCCAGTGAAAAGTGCTAAAACTTTCACAGTTGAGCAACTATTGGATTTTTATTTTGTTTTCTATTCGTCTCACTTCCTTCTTACCGTCTTTAGGCAGAAGGCCACAGTCAAAGATTATTAAAGAAAGAGTTTATAATATTAATTGTTACATATTAGACATTGTTGGTGAAAACTTAATTATGATTCCTCAGAGAAATGAAGGAATTAATCCTGTCATGGATACTGATAATTGTAACTATTTTGTGAGTCAGCCCATTGATCTCGGCAACCAAAAGATGTTCTATTTAGTATTCATAAAGTATTCTACAGTTTTTAAAGTTGGTTTCATTGCTCCACTAGCAGCTCCCATAATGGTCATTTAATGTTAATGTATAAAGATCATAGTACGTGATTTTGAAAAAAATAAAAAAGGTCTATTAAATATTAACTATAATGATGATTAAAAAGTGAAAGATCTGTTTTTTAAATGCAACTTTAAGTTTATTTATGCTGGATAAATAAATTGTTTTCTGTCTGTTTTAGCTCTTTAATTAGTCATACTAAGACTGTCTTCAGCATAGATATCTTTTCAATGATAGTAACTGAGTGTAGAATTATTCTATTGGGCTGAAAAAAATAGATTAAAAATTTCCATCATCATAGTTCAATAGAAATTATGTTGGATTTGAAGTCAGTGGACATGAGTCCCCTGCTCCAACATTTATTACCTGTGTGACTCTAGATCAGAGGTAGGGAACCTAGGGCATCCCTCAAGAGCCCTAAAGAACAGCCCTTTGACTGAATCCAAACTTCATAGAATAAATCCCATTAATAAAAAGATTTCTTCGTAAAACTGGGGCTCAGTCAAAAAGAAGACTTCACCCAACGGCCTAGAAGGCCACATGTAACCTCAAGGCTGCAGGTTCCTCATCCCTGCTCTAGACAAATCATTTAACTACTCTGGCCTATGTTCCCATCTATGAAAAAAGGGTGTGGGATAGAATCTCTGAAATTCCCTCTGCCTGTAAATCCATAACTCTATAAACCCCATGAGTCTATAATCTTAAGTAACCAGAATTATTTTGACACTCACTACAAAGAGATGTCTAGTGAGGCAGGCACATAAAGCCATGTATGTGTCAAACACCCAAAATCACACAAGACCCTATATAACATACATTGCATACTCTGAAATGATCAAAACAAATAGAACTTGAATCCATGGCCTGAATTCCCATACTTCCTGTGTTTCAGTGGGCTACATGTCAGTGTCAGGTTATGGAATTTTGTAAGTTTAAATTCTGAAGCATTTTGTTTTCAACTTTTTTGCCCTACCAATTTGATGCTTACCAATTTTACCCAAGTTTCTGGAATTGGATTCCACCCAGTTCAATTCTGTTAACATCAAGTGTCTCCAAAGTACATAGAACTCTGCTAGGTTCTGTAGGAAACACAAAATTTGGATAAAAATATGGCCCCTTCCCAGATAGAACTTTGATTCTAGTAAGGAGAGGACATAAACACAGGTAATTATATAAGAATAAATCATATATAAATAGAAGAGGAACAGAAGAAAATGATAGTAGACATCCAAATGGAATAAAGGCATAAAGAAGACTTCCTGGAAGAGACAAAAGAACTTAAGTGAGGCCATAAATAGATAAGAATTCATCAGGAAAACATGAGCTTGAAGAGTAAGTATCCTGTTTAGGGAAGATGAAAAAAGTAGTCATTCTAGGGATGATAGGCAAAACATTAAAATACATTACAGATTTTCAGAGAATGCCTGTTATATCAAGTTTATAGTTTGGGGAATACTATGTTGCCAACCACTGCAGATATTCTCAGGTGAAATCATATTTCACTGCAGTAGAACTGTATTTGGAAGTTACATCTTCGCCAATTGAAGGAGCCATCATAACTCTAATAAGCCAAATGATGTTTCACCAAGGAGACATCATTTAGGGCCCTGGGCAACTAGGGAACTCTTGCTGGATCCAAAGTCAATTTCAATTCTAGGAAATGGAATACAACATTTTGAAGCTGCATTCTCTTGAAGCCTCGCTTCCCAGAAGGCTCTTTTGGCATTGTTAAATTGCCAGACCTGTTCTGAGAAATGACTTAGAACTTGAGTCCTGAGTCCTGAGTCCTGTCTCCTACTGCCTTGTCTACCAAGCATTTATGTGCATGCAGTGTTCAGGCTGCATAATAATTTATACTTGCATAAGGGTTTTTCAGGCACTTTCACATCTAGTATATCATTTGAGCCTTATAATAAATCTGGTGAAGGGAGGCAGGGGACATTAAATAGAAATTATTCCCATTTTACAGATGATGTAATAAAGAGTTAGAGAAGTAAACCCAGTTTTTGAGGCATGCAGTTTTAAAATTAAGGAAATTTACCTCCAACCACTTCATTTTACAGTTGAAAACTGAGACCTAGAAATGTTAAGTGATTCCTCAAGGTCATATAGATTCTCAGGGATTCTAATTGATATATACTTAAATATGTAAAAATTAGAAAGTAATCATGTTAATTTCTACTTTGTGCAAACCTTCTGTTTAAAAAAAGTCAACTTTAGTGTCCTTTTGTCTAATTCGATGTTTCATTTACATTTCTAAATATAAATGTTCTTACGTCTTGAGGTTTTTCTATATCATTGGTTATTATGAACATTAAATAAAATTGTGTATGCAAAGTGCTTTATGACAATGAAGTAAAAATCCATGATGTAAATTTAATGTATTGTTCTTATTCTCTCTCAATTCTTTTCCTTGCCTACTATATTGTATCATTTAGCTAATACCCCAAAAGGTAAACTTAAGAGCTTTCTCCTCTGAAATTTGGAAGTGGTGGATATCAGTAATTATACTTAATGTATTGACCATCACCTTCCCCCAATTATGACTGAGATGCCTTTTCAGTTGTTGTCAATGAGAACTGAATGACGTGTCCATAGAACCCCAAATCAGCTGTGTATGTTGAGCAACGTTCTTAGGAGAATTTATTCCTCTGAGATTTTACATTTACTTCAACTGTTCTCTCAGAAAAGCAAAAAATTATATCTTCATATTATTGCAAATTAATAAATATTCCAAAATCAATGATTGTTGCAAATATCTTCCTCCTGATTTATTTATTTGTGCTGACAAAATAATAAGACTCTGTTTAAGGGTTAAACAGATTCATATGGATAAATTGAGGCAAATAATTAGGTCAGAAAAAGTATAGAAAGACAAAATCTGTCATGTTTTGCCAATTTTTTTTATGTCCAAAAAAAGTTTGAATTTAGATTAAAAGGTTCCTCTCCATACTGGTCTGTTATTCAAAATGCAGTCTTTTGGTCTGGTCGCTCATACTTTGATCATTTCAGGCACTTTCATCTATTTTACCACAAATTCTCTTTCTGCATTCCCTGTTCCTGTTTTTTTCCCCCTGTTGCTGTTTTATAGTGGTTTCTCTTGCTTGGTAGCCAAGTTAGGATACCATTCATATGCTGTGTAGGGAACGGTAGGGGAATTTCAATGATCACGATCCCATCATTCTCTCCAAACCAACATCCCTACAATATTTTATCTCCTTTAATTTCTCCACTGGTGTCCCCATCATCTTCTCTATCTCACAGTCTCAGGTTCATCTATGACTTATTCATCCCTCTCACCTCTACATCCAGTCATTCTCAAAGTCTTAATAGTTTTAACCCTGAAAATGCTTTCAGTACCTTCCTTTTCACTCCCACTGTAGCCAAACCAGTTTATGCCTTTATCTTATTGAGTTATTTCAGTTGTGTATGACATTTTTTTACCCAATTTGGGATTTTCTTGGCAAAGAGATTGGAATAGTTTGCCATTTCCTTTTTTCACTCATCTTACACATGGAGAGGCATACAAACAGAGCTAAGTGACTTGTCCAGGGTCAAACTGCTAGTAAGTGTCTGAGGCCAGGTTTGAATTCACAAAGATAACTCTTCCTGACCATCAGCTTAGTAGTGTTCTATGCACCTTGTATACATGACCTCTCACAAAATTTGTAAAAGCTTTCTAACTGATATTCTAGATTCTAGTGTCTCCCTTCCATCATTGCCAGTGATATCAATATATTACTGTTATCAGATCACTTCTTTATGAAAAAAAAATTCAAAACTATCCATTATCTACTGAATAAAGTGTGACTTTCCTATCCTGATATTTGAGACTATCCATAATCTGGATGTCTCTCCCCCACCTTTCTAGCTTTACCTTATACTATCCTATTCATTGAGTTAATCTTGCAATTAAACTAAAATAGCCATTATTCTTTAAGTCTTTTTCCATCTCATCTTTTGTATTTGTGATGAATTATCTGTCCCTATCCCTTTTTAGTGAAATTTCTTCTTTTCTCCAAGTCCTAACACAAGGATTACTTACTTCATGTAGCAGTCCCTCATTCTCACTACTGAAAATGCTTTTTACTTCCTCAGATTTTTCATAGTCACTGTTTAGACTTTGCCCTTTGCATTTTTTCCAGTTCTTCTTTGTGTTATACTTATTTGTCCACATTTCATACTTGATATTTAACTTTATTTGCTGGATGGCAAGAAAGGCTTCTGGTTTCAACTTTGTGTCCACTGCACCTGACTCAATATCTTAAACATATCTCAATATGTCACACATTTATAATTTCATCATGATTTTTGCTAATATCAATACTAAGGGCAACTTCACTTTAATTTGGAGAGAAAATATGTGGCCAAAAATACGCATTACTTTGAAGATGCTCACTGAATTTAGCTAGGCTAGTCCTCAGAAAATAGATTTATAGTCCAATATTGGGCTCATATTCAAAATCTCTCAGTCCTGTTAGAACCAATCAGCTCTTTCAAAAACCTAAAGTGACCACTAGGGCATGATGAATCATTGGTAGGATTTTTAGCAGATCCTTATTCATATCACTAGATGATTAATGAATGCATATTGAGTTGAAATGATACATTTAGGATATATCATTGTATAGAAAATGAAAAAAATAAGTATGAGGTTTATTTTCTTTCACTTGAACTACCCTTAGGGTTGACAAAATTAGGTTCATGCTCTGAGTGTCCATGCTTTTACAAAACTAGTAGCTGTACAATGACGCAGGAGTATAGTTGGGTGGCTGAGAGTGGTACAGAGAACAGGGACATTTTTAGATGTTTAGGGATTAAGAAGATCTCAGGTTCATATAGAGCAATAACTAGCAGTTCTCTTACCTGAAATGAGGATCAATGATAGCGGTGAAGACATGGAGTTCAAAAGGAGAGTATGAAAGTACAGAGGACTGTACCATTGGGGGAGATTAGTACAATGACTGTGCAGAGGATAATCACAGTGCGGGGAGGGAGGAAGGATGGGTGCAGCTGTGATTCGGACAGTAGTTCTACAATGTGTATACTTGTGCCAACAGGGAGTTTGACCATTCTCCCAGAAATATTTACCCACCCTATTAAAAAATTAATCAGCCAGCATATATTACATACCTTCTATATGTTAAACATTTCTGGACCCTAGAGATACAAAAGCAAAGTTGAAGTAGCTTCCTGGTCTCACAGACCATGTTACATTCTATCAGGGGAAATAATTGTTGCTGTTGTGGTTGCTGTTGTTGTGTCAGGCAAAGTAGAAACAAAGTCAATACAAAGTAATCTGGTGGAACATTAGCAGCTGAAGTGATTAGGGAGTGGTGGTATGTGCTCAGTTTTAAAGAAAGCTCAATAGTGTAAAAGACAGAGGTGAGGAGGAAGTGTGTTCCAGGAAGACAGTAATGTTGTGTATGAGAAAGAGCAAGTAATATAGTTTGGTTGAGACTTAGTGGGCATGCAAGAGAGTATATGTAACAATAACCTTGGAAAAGGTAGGCTAGAGCCAGGTTATAAAGAGTTTTAATTTCCAAAGAAAGAATTCTTGTTTTTATCATTGAGGTAATGTAGGGAAATCACTGGAACTTTCTAAAAAGAGGATTGACATGGTCAGACCTATGCTTCAGGATTGGCACTTTCCTAGATGTGTGGAAAACGGGTTGAAGAGAGGAAAAGAATAACGTGTAGGGAAACAATTAGGAGGCTGGGAAATAACCCAAATGCGAAGTGATAATAGCCTAGAGTAACATGGCTAAGGCAAGTTGTTGGGAACATGGGCCTCAAGAACAGACAGACAATGGGAGCAGAAAAACCATGTCCTACTTTCAAAATAAGAGTTCTCTTAATTCATTTGCCTTTTTTCTGATTCTTTTCCCATTTTAAGACTGCCCTTTGGTTTTACTTTAATCTGATAACTACCAGTTTTCAAGTGCTACGGGAGAGCAAACAGTACAATTTGCCCTTGATGTCAACCTATGTATGCTCCTAGCTGTTTTATTCCTAGCTTAGTTGTTTTATTTCTCCATGAATCCTATCAGAAGAAAAACATTTTAAAGTAGTTTAAAACACAGATGCATCATAAATAGATGTATAGGCATCAAGCATATGTTGCCTGGGCACAGGCTTTCTAATACTCTCCTTAAAGTTGCTTGCTTTCAATTCCAAACTTGATATATAGCTCTCAGTAGAGCAGTTTACTGTGAAAAATTGCATAATGATATAGAGTCCAAGGGGAAAAAAAACCTGTATCACATAGTTTCTACAAACTATAAAAAGACTTGAGGAGATAAAATTGAATTTTCTATAAATATAAATTTCTGTTTCATTTATTGAGCCATACATATGAGAGAAGCATAATTGACTAAAACTGATCAAGTCAGATACAGCATTCTCTATATTTAAAATGATAAAATATTGGAGAGAGAAATTGCAATGACTCAAATATGGTATGAGTATGAAATAAACAAAGGAAGGTACTACTCATGGGAAAACAAATTTTATTAATTACATGGAATCAATAGGAATAATGAATGATGTTAAAGTTAGTTCCCAAAGAAGGTAAAGAAAACAGATACATTCATTACCAGATTATAACGTCATTACATAAGGACAGTTAAATTAGGAATAAACATCGATAGTTTTGTAGTTTTAGACTTATAAATAATTGTTAGAAGCATGTTAGAAGCATGAATTACCATACTTAATCATGTACTCTTAGAGACAGAGAGTCTAAGGTCATCTAATTCAATTCCTATGTAAATCATGATTTCATTCTAGAATATGATTAATAAGCAATAAACAATAAATATCCTCTAAAATCCATAGATAGCTTTTATTGTCAGGAATTTGTTTTCTTACATTGAACTAATATATTCTCTTTGTAATTTCTACTCATTGGTCCTGCTCCTGGTTCTAACCTGTAGGGCTAAGCAGAATATATCTAAGCCTTCATAAGTCAGCCATTCAAGTTCTTGAAAATAAGTCTCCCTTTCTTCCCCCATCCCCATTTTCTCTTTTCCAGGTTAAATATTCCCATTTCTTCCAAATGATTTTCATTTAAATTGCCATTACCATCCTACTCTGCTTTTTTTGTTATCCTTTTAAAATGCAGAACCTACAATTCTACACCGCTCTCCAGATGTAATCTGATTAAGGCATGATATAACAGTACCATTAGATCCCTTCTCTCATTCTGAATACTTTGCTATATCAGTATGGTCTGAGATTGCATGAGCCATGTTGGCAAATATCACAAAATGTATAATGCTTCATTTTATGGACTCAAGTTTAATAACCTTCAGTCCCCCAGAACATGTAGGTTTTTTCCTCCTCCTATAGGTACTAGTTATTAGCTACATCTCTTCCACTATATGTATCAAAGGACTTTATATTTATCCCAAATAAATCTCATCTTATAACCTTATAAAATCACTTTTTCTGAAGGATGTTTTATGTAGTCTCTTATCCAATGTATTATCCTTCCTTCTTTGCTTTGAATTATCCACAAATTTGAGAGCTGTACCATCTATGTATGCCTTTTGAGTTGAATGTAGCCTGCCTAGAAGCATAAGCTACAAACTTAAAATTAAGATTTGTTTGGAAAGAAAACGTAGTAATATATATATTTATAGTACCACTACACATTTTATGCATCAGGTTATGGATTTAAGGCTAAATCAAATCTAATTGAGAAAAAGGAGATAATGTTACCTCTATTCAGACTAATGTGCTATTTTCTGGTTTCTAAAAAAGTAAAATAATACAAATAAAAAAATTTCAAGTGTCTTGTCTTTTTCCAAAGAAAGTTGTCTTTTAAGCCCAAAGATTAATAAATACAGAAAGAATATTCACTTTGGTTAAAAATGAGAGCTTATACCATGATGTGTAATTCAAGGGAAAGTTTCACATTATTGTCAAGATTATCTGGATATATGAAATCATGTGGAGCTTGACTAAGAAGACTGCTTTAGAATGTTATGAAATGTTCACATGCCTTTTTTTAACAAAGAAGTCTAAATGGATTCAGTCAGACAGCTTGCTGCTTGTATTTATGTTACATGGCATGCTATTTTCAGAACATCTTTACAGGTTCCGGAGGGTTTTTTCCCCACATCAAACATGAACATAAAGAAATGCTTTGTCTGTCATATATCATGTGATTTCAAGCAATTCTACCTGCTACTGTATTTTCTTTTCTTTAGCTATTATATCAAGGTGATGATGTATCCATCCTTACTTATAACTCTGAAATCTCTGGGATTCATCTATGCCCCATTAAAACACAGGTATATAATGGGGGAAATTGTTTCATTAAAACCTGTGGTGGTTTGAAATAAAATTCATCTAGTCTCAATATTTTGGGGGAAGAAATGTTTCAGAATATGCTTGTCAGTGTAAACAATCTCTCATTTGTCTCTAATTTGAACTTCCTTCACATTTTGAAGTGACATTTAGGGAATGAACATCTGAAGATGTGGATTTTATTATTTTCTTCTTGTCTTTCTATCAGGATTTTGTTCCAAATATGGTTCTATTATTAACTAGAAAGAGTAGAGAGGGAGAAAAAGCTTTAAATCAGAGGAAAATTGAGAAGTTTCTTAGTTAACCAATACTTTGTACAACTTCTATTGTTGTGTTTGGACACAGCAGTATTTACAGATACGATCTCTACTAGTGATTGCTATCTGTCTGAGAGAACTCCTAGAAGAGTGATTCACGGTCTATAGAAACATCTGCACATATATAAAGATGGTGCCTTAATTCACGATTGTCTTTATCACCCACATAAGCTATCACCATTTGGTTTTCTATAGTAACCTTTGCTTGGGAAAAAATCTTATTCTTATTGCTTCATGCTACAATACTGTTATAACATATTGCCACCATCTTCATTATGATAATAGTGGTTTTTATTACTAACATTGCCCATTATCATTGTTTAGGATTTGGGGTTTGAACCTAGGATTTCATTGGTATAGGGAAGGCCTAATAAGGAAACTTCCCCTACCACTGCAAATTGGTTACTGGTTTGTGATTTATAGTTTGGTGTCATTATCATAGTCCAAATCTTTGTTATTATTTTAGACATAACTTTTTCACTTTATAGAACATATTAGCAAATGAGGCAGTATAGTATAGTGGAAAGAGTGCGTGATTTGGAATCAGAGAATCTGTGTTCAAAACTTACCCCTGATACTTGCTGACTATGTGACCCTGGCATAGGCACTTAACCTCTCTGAGCCCCACTTTTCTCCATAAAATAAAGCTAAGAGTAGCACTTACCTCAAAGGGTTGTTGGGAAGCTCAGATGAGATAATGTACATTAAATACTTCGTAAACTTTAAGGCAATATATAAATGTTATTAGTAAATGTATTAGTATTCAGGAAATTAGGCAACAAGCAATTATGAAGCACCTACTTAAGTACCAGGCACTATAGTAAATGCTGAGAATACAAAAAAAAGACACACACGCAAAAGCAGAAACAAATAACTGTGTGTTGTATGCATATATATTACTACTGCTACAACTACTATGAACTTCTTTAAACCAATTAAATTTTATCAGTGAAAAGCACACTTTCATAGGTCCAAAGGATAAGGCCCCTCTCTATCACAGTTCCTTTTGATCTTATGATAACATATGCATTATAGAATAATAGATAAAATATTGTTTAATAACAATGAGGATCAACTCAACTCAGGAGAGACCTCAAAAAAAATCAAATTCATAATGAACAGGAATTTCTTCTAGAGGAATATCCAAATGTGGTCATTTGTCTATCCACTTAAAGATAACTTGTGACACAAAACTTTCATTTTTGTCTATTTCCCCAAATCCTAAGTCTGAGTCTTTTCAACATCCAACTATTGTTTCTGATTCTGTACTAGAATAATAAACAAAACAAATCTAATCCAGCTGTCATCTGGTAGCCCTTCAAATATTTGAGGTCAGTTATAATTCCCTAACTAAATCTTCTCTTATACATCCTCAACATACTTGCTTGTGTGTGTGTGCATGTAACCTGTTACTTATTTTATCTGTGTAGGAAACTTCGGGTATATATATATATATATATATACACACATATATATATATATATATATATATATATATATATATACGCATACATACATACACACACACACATATATATATATATATGCATATGTATATAAATTCTCTATAACTAGTGCACATGAGCTACTCTGTACATACTCATATAAAAGTACCTGGAGCACTAACAGATTAAATGGCTTATTTATAGCTATGCTCTTATTTGTATAAGGAACAAGACTTGAACCCAGATTTTCCAAATTCCAAGTCCAGCTATCCACTTTTCTGAGCCATTGTGGGACTTCTCTACCTTATCACAATGCTACTTAGAATATAGTCACACAGAATGGAATTAAATGTTCCCTTATATCTGAACATGTACAAAATATGGCTAGGTGTTGGAGAATTTTTGACATTTTCTAAAGGTATAGAAAATACCTTTCTAGAAAATGCCTCAGAAATATGAGGATAGTTAAGGGAAAACAACTTGATATAAAAACAGCCTGATTACATCTCACTGGACTCATATCAAACTACTCTGCTTGACACTTTAGAATCTAATACAGTACATGAGAGGCAGTATGGTGTCGTGGATAGACAATTGACTTTGAAGTGAAGAAAACGTAGATTCATGTACCATTTCTGACACATGCTAGCTGCATTGCCCTTGGCAAGTTATTTAGCCTTTAATTATCTACAGGGAACTCTCTAAAACAATAAACTGCAAAGCAATTGCCAATATGAATCTGTAGGGGGAATTTCCTCAGTGTATGTTTTCTAAGCAATTCTAGTCATGGATCCAAACCACAAAAAGAAGCAAGAAAGTGCAGAGTTTAATAATTGGATACACATGTATATGCATATATATTTGTATTTATGTATACTTACATACTACTTATGTATATGTATATATGTATGCTAGATAATCTTCAATTTAATGTTTACATGATAAAATCAAATTTATAACCCTATCTACATCTGTCACTGTTCTGTAACTGGACTAATAGGAACACTAATCAGTCGTATTACATCTGTGTGTGTGTGTGTGTGTGTGTGTGTGTGTGTGTGTGTGTTTGTATTCCCCAATCTTTAATCCTGTGCTCTTAGGATAACAGGTATGGTGGAAAAGGAATATGTTCAGGAAAGTATTTGATAAAGTCAGTCATGTTATCTTTCTGTACCAGATGCAGAGACATGGGCTATATAACACTATGGTTACTTGGATTTGGAAATTAGTGAAATGACTATAATCAAAGAGTAGTCATAAGTCATTGTCAACTTGGAAGGCAATTGTAGTGGAATGATTGAAGTATGATTTGTCTTTGACCATTTTTTTGCATCAATTAACAAATAAACACATGTGAAGTATGTATTTTGTGCTCGTCACTGGGGTTACCAATACAAAGTGAGACAGTCCTTGCTCTTAAGGAATTTATATGTTTGTGGGCAACTGCTCAATAAAGTAAATAATGAGTATAAATAAATACAAAGTAATTTCATGGAGGTAGAGACTAACAACTGGGGGAAATTGGGAAAGGCTGAAGTGATACTTGCACTGAGCTTGAAGAAAATTATGAGTTCCCCAGTGGCAGATGAAGAGGAGGGAAAACATTCCAGACATAGGAATGTACAAAGTCTTAGGAAGAGGGATTGAATATCTCATGTAGTTAATAGCAAGAAGACCAGTTGACTAAAGTATAGTGTCTACAGTGGAGTACTCTATTATCCATTTTAAAAGGTAGGCTGGAGCTAGAATTTGAAGAAATTTGAATGTTAACTTTAGTAGTTGGAATTTTTCCTAGAGGTGATAAGGAGCCATAGTGACATAAATGAAAGCATAGAATATATGTTTATCTGATTTATAGATGGCATGAAGTTTAAAGAACTCCTACCACATTGTATGACAGATCATATTAGAGTTGGAAGGGTCATCTTACCCAAACACCTAATTTTCAAATGAGGAAACAGAAGCATGTAAAGATTAAGTGACTTTGTTAAAGTAACACAAGAAATACAGGAAAGGACAGCAATCAGACCCTGATTCTCTGACTCCCAGATCATCCAATCTCCAAAAAGATCTCACTAGACTTTATTAATGGGCCAAATCAAATCAGATGTAATTGAATAGGAATAAATACCTAACTCAACACTGGCTTAAAAAAACAAACTTCACAAATACAGGGTGGGAACATAACACTAGATAACACTTTGTATGAAAATGATCTAGGAATTCTAATTATAATTTGGTAGCCAGAAAAGGTAATGCTAACCTAGAAAACTTTAAATGGTGTCCAAAATGAAGTCCATAGGGATATTAATTGCCTTTGATTATAGAAATGCAAATCAAAACAGTTCCAAAGTACCATATTACACCTGTCAGATTGGTTAACATGACAAAATAGGAAAATTATAAATGCTGGAGATGTGACAAAATTGGAACACTAATTCATTGACAGTTATGAACTGATCTGACCATTCTGGAGAGCAATTTGGAACTATGTCCAAAGGGCTATAAAAATGTATATACCCTTTGACCCAGCAATGCCACTTCTAGGGCTATATCCCAAAGACATCAATCATAAAAAAGAGAAAAGGACACACTTGTACATAAATATTTATAGCAGCTCTTTTTGTGTTGGCCAAAAACGGGAAATTGAGATAATGTCCATCAACTGGGGAATGACTGAACAAGTTATGGTATATGACTGTAATGGAATACTATTGTACTATAAGAAAAGATGAGCAGGCTGACTTCAGAAAAACCTAGAAAGACCTAAATGAACTGATGCTGAGTGAAGTGAGCAGAACCAGGAGAACATCATA
>JAQQSK010000418.1:0-10568 GCA_028658325.1 Potorous gilbertii
GAAAATATGGTCTTTCAATGAAACTGAGGACTTTCAAGCATTTTTGATGAAAAGACCAGAGCTGAAAAGAAAATTTGACTTTCAAACACAAGAATGAGAAGAAGCATGAAAATGTAAACAGCAAAGAGAATTCATAAGGGACTTACCAAAGTTGAATTGTTTACATTCCTATATGGAAAGACAATATTTGTAACTCCTGAAATTTTTCAGTATCTGGGTAGTTGGTGGCATTACACACACACATACATACACACATGCACACACACATGGACACATGTGTGCATGCATACACACATGCACGCACACATGGAGACAGAGAGCACAGAGTGAATTGAATAGGATGGGATCATATCTTAAAAGAAATCAAGGTTAACAGTGTGAGAGAAATGGAGTGGGAGGAGAGAGGGTGAAATGGAATGGGGTAAATTATCTCTCATAGAAGAGGCAAGCAGGACACTTCTTAGTGGACGGAAAAAGAGGAGAGCTGAGAAAAAAAAAACATGAAGTTTACTCTAATCACATTCAACTAAAAAAAGGAATAAAATGCACACCCATTTTAGTATGAAAACCTATCTTACAATACAGAAAAGTGGGGGAGAAGGAGATAAGCAGAGTGGGAGGGATGATGGATGGGAGGGCAGTGGGAGGAGGGAACAATTTGAAGTCAACACTCAGGGAGTAACAGGATAAAAAGAGAGAATAGCAACAGTGGGGGGCAGGATAGGGTGGAGGGAAATATAGTTAGTCTTACACAACATGACTATTATGGAAGTCACTTGCAAAACTACATAGATGTGGCCTATAGTGAATTGCCTGCCTTCCCAAAGGGAATGGGTGGAGAGGGAGAGATGGGGAGAAGTTGGAACTCAAAGTTTTAGGAATAACTGTTGAATATTGTTCTTGCTACTAGGAAATAAGAAATACAGGTAATAGGGAATAGAAAGTTATCTGGCCCTACAGAACAAAAGAGAAGATGGGGATAAGAAAAGGGAGGGATGATAGAAGAGAGGACAGATTGTTGATAGGGGAAATTAGAATGCTCAGTGTACTGGGTTGGGGGAGGGGACAAATGGGGAGAAAATTTTGGAACCCAAATTCTTGTGAAAATAAATATAAAAAGTTAAATAAATAAATTTATATTAAAAAAAAGTGATTCTAAATAAATTCTAGAGCTACAGAACTCACAGAGTGACAGAGTAGAACAAATCTCCAGGCCTAAACAACTTAGAAAGTAGGCAGGAAGGACACATCACATTCACAGGGAGCAGAGGGTAGTCTGACATGAGCTGCACCATTACAGAAGTGTAGGAAGAGGCCTCAGGGCACTGAATCATTGGCAGCTATGATATTTTTCAGATTCTCAACCCACAAACCCAAAAAGGTCAGTAGGAAAGTTCTGTGGAACCTGGGTGAAAGAGGAGCGCAGTGTCTGAGCTGGTCTGGCTCTAACCCCAGGGCAGTGGGTGTGTGCGTAGAGGCAGCAACAGCAATAGCAGCAGCAACAGAGGCTACTTTCAGGGTTCTGGGATCACAGATGGTGGGGGTTCAGTGATTGATACAAAATCCGGCTAGGACAGTACACCCACATTCACACCCAGTGGAAGCACAGTTCTACCTTGACAGAAAGGTATAAAGTCAAGTGTTAGGTTAGAAAGATCATAAACATTGCAAAAGTACTCAATCTATAGAGTGTTACTTTGGTGACAAAGAAGATCAAAACATGCAACTAGAAGAAGACAACAAAACTCCTATATCAAAGGCCTGCAAGAAAAATATGAAATGCTCACAGGTCATAGAAGAACTCAAAAAGGATGATGAAAATTAAGTAAAAGAAGTAGAGGAAAAATTGGGAAGAAAAAAGGAAAGTGATACAAGAAAATCATGAAAAACCAGTCAATAGCAAGCCAGAAAAGACTGAATAAAATGCCAGCTTAAAAAACAAATTAATCCAAATGACCAAAGAAGTCGAAAAAGTCAGTGAGGATGGGCAGAGCCAAGGTGAGAGAGTAACAGCACAGACTTTCTAGAGCACTCCCACCAAGTCCAGCATGTAAAAAAAAACAACAAAAAAACAACTTGTAAAAATAGCTTTAAACAAATTCTGGAGCTGCAAAATCCACAGAATGAGAGAGTGAAGCAAATCTCCAGCTCAAGATAGCCTGGGAGTTTGCTGGAAAGTATCTCTTTCACCACACTGGGATCAGAGAGTAGTCTAGCGTGGGCTGTGAGTAGAAAGAAGGGATCAGAGCAGGTCTCTCACAACTGTGGTGGTTTCCAGATTTCATGACCCCAAAATGCTGGGAATAAATTGGAAGGTCAATGGGAAAAACCTGTGGGACCAGAGGAGGAGAGTTAAGTGGTCCAACTCAAACCCTAGAGCAGCAGAAGGTGAAGTGGGTAGAGTAACCCACAGCATTCACAGCAGTAGCAGGGGCAGCTGCAGCCACTGTTTCTGGAGTTCTAGGTCCACAGATTGTGAGGAGATTGAGCAGCTAACAGTACATCCCCCACTGCCACTGGAAACAGGGGACTACGCTGACAAAGAGCTAAAAAGTCAAGTAAATGGCAGGAAAAATGAGCAAAAACAGAAACAAGAATCAGGCTATAGAATCTTACTTTGGTGACAAGGAAGACCAAAGCACGCAAACAGAAGAAAACAAAGTCAAAACTCCTCCATCAAAAGCCTAAAAGAAAAACATGACTTGATCTCAGCCCATGAATGAGCTCAAAAAAGCATTTTGAAAAACAAATAAAAGAAGTGGAGCAAAAATTGAGAAGAGAAATGAGAGTAATTCAAGAAAATCATGAAAAATGAGTAAATTGCTTGCTAAAGGAGACTCAAAAAGTGCTGAAGAAAATAACACTTTAAAAAATAGACCAATCCAAATGGCAGAAGAAATCCAAAAGCCAATGAGGAGAAGGGTGCCCTAAAAAGCAGAATTGACCAGATGGAAAAGGAGATCCAAAAGCTCACTGAAGAAAATAATTCCTTAGAGATTAGAATGGCGCAGATGGAAGCTAATGACTTTATGAAAAATGAAGAAATTGTAAAACAAAGCTAAAGGAATGAAAAAGTAGCACACAATGTGAAATATCTCATTGGAAAAAAAAACTGACATGGAAAATACATCCAGGAGAGACAATTTAAAAATTATTGGACTACTTGAAAGTCATGGTCAAAAAAAGAGCCTAGACATCATCTTTCATGAAATTACCAAGTAAAACTACACTGATATTCTAGAACCAGAGGACAAAATAAATATTGAAAGAATCCACTGATCATCTCCTTAAAGAGATAAAAAAAAAATAACCTCCTAGGAATATTGTAACCAAATTCTAGAGTTCCAAGGTCAAGGGGAAAATATTTGTAAGCAGTCAGAAAGAAACAATTCTGGTATTGTGGAAATACAATCAGTATAGTGCAAGGGGCACTGACCACCAGGCCACCTGGGATGCCACACTGATGGACATCAGGTAAACTGAGTCCGGAGCAGGGAAGGATGAACATGATAGCGCTGGAAGAGATGGCCCCACTCTTGTTTGTTTATATTACCATGGTCCCGGGTTTGCAGAATGTGTTACCGTTACCATAGTTTCAGGTTTGCTTGCTTGAATAAATTGCTTCATGACCTGCTCTCCCTCCTCATTCTTTTGCTCACAAGCTCCACAGAAGGACAAGCAGCCTGCTGGCCAGGCATAAGACTTGATCCTCTGGGCAGTGCTAAGCCTTAACCCTAGCAATTTGGCACCCAAACGTGGGGCGGAGGGCAGAAGCAGAGCTGGAGGCTACAGTATAACCCAGCCAAATGAGTCAGGTCTCTCAGGAACCTAGACAGTCAGGATTCACAGAGCCCGGAATATAGGAGCTATCAGGAGAGGGTAAAATGCGAATACCTGAGTGCAACAGGAGACTGTAGCCTGTCTTCCTCACTGAGTGCCTTCAGAATGCCTGCGAGAAACAGACGCAGAAGACGCGCGCATCCAGCTCAAGTGAGACGCAGTGTAACTGTGAGTAAAATTGAAATGGGGCAAAGCTCACAAAAGTTGAGTCAGGGTCAGTTTTGCCACCCATGGCATCCCAAGATTATTAAAAACTGACAATGGCCCCACATACACTGCTTCGGCCTTCCAAAAATTTCTCAGAATTCGGAATCTCTCATGTAACTGGGATCCCCTATAACCCCACAGGACAAGCCATAGTAGAACGTGTGAACCGCACCATAAAACAATATGTCCAAAAACAAAAAGGGGGAGTTTCAGGACCCAGGTCCACAGCACATGCACGACCAATTGAAATCAGCACTTTACACTATCAATTTTTTAAAATTCAATGAGCACGGTCTTACGCCTGCCATGAAATGCATGGTCAGTTCAGGCATACCGCCAGTTGATTTAAAGAAAAGATTGGAATGGATACCTCCCACCTCAGGACAGACAGCCATGTGGCAAGATCAGGAAGAGCAATGGCATGGGCTGCATACTATTATAACTTGGGGCAAGGGTTATGCTTGTATCGTTAAAGCAAACAAGGAGATTTGCCTACCAGTGAAAAGACTATGGGTCATACAGCACGAGGAAGAAATCACAGGGATTCCGCCAGAGAAAGAAGAAGAAACTACAATGCCTGAGCCATGAAATTAGTCAGCTGCATCTTACTGCTTCTAACAGTGAGCCAGGCTGAGGACCAGTATTGGGCCTTCATCCTCAACCCGCCATGGTTGAAGGTTGTCACATACAGGGAGGCTGCGAACATTCGCCCAGTGTTGCATGGCAACTTAACTTGACTGTGGTAAAGGCAGGAGGATGGTACGAGAGCCCAGCAGAACATAGCCTATTAGAATTAATCAGATCCGTAAGTTGAGATATTGGTCATAGAGCAAAGGGATGTATTTCATATGTAGTGTTAGGACTTTCTTTATTGATTAATTTCATATTATCTTCTGTTGCTATTGCTGTAAGTATTAAGAATATGCAAGAAACCAAGAATCTCCTACCCACCAACACTGAATATAGTACCTGAGGGGAAAAAAAATGGTCATTCAATAAAATAGAGAACTTTCAAGCATTCCTGATGAAATGACCAGAGCTGAATGGAAAATTTGACTGTTTAATGCTGAAAACAAATAAATTAGTAAATTTTGGGGGGGAAAAGAAAGCAGGCAAATGACATCAGGAGGGACTTACTAAAGTTGAACTGTTTACATTCCTTTATGAAAATATAATATTTGTAACTCTTACGACTTTTCTCAGTGTTTGGGTGGTTGGAGGGATTATATGCATATAGAGGGCACAGGGTGAGTTGAATAGGAAGGGATGATATCTAAAAAATAAAATTAAGGAATGAGAGAAGAATATATTGGGAGGAGAAAGAGAAAAATAGAATGAGGCAAATTATCTCACATGAAAGAGGCAAAGAAAAGCTTTTTCAATGGAGGGGAAAGGGATGGGAGTTTAAAGGGGAAAAGTGCAACTTACTGTCATCACATTTGACTTAAGGAGGGAATAACATGAACAGTCAATTGGTATGAAAATCTATCTTACATTACAGGAAAGTAGAAGAGAAGGGGATAAGTGGGACATGGAGGGATGAGAAGTGAGGGCAAGTGAGAGGAGGGAGTAATTAGAAGTAAACACTTTTGGAGAGAAACAAGGTCAAAAGAGAATAGAATAAATGGGGGGGGCAGGATAGGATGGAGGAAAATATAGTCAGTCTTTCACAAGATGGCTTTTATGGAAGTCTTTTTGCATAACTATACATGTATAACCTATGTTGAATTGCTTGCCTTCTCAGTGGCGATGGATGGGGAGGGAGGAAGGGGGAGAAGTTGGAACTCAAAGTTTTAAAAAAGAATATTAAAAATTGTTTTACATGTAAGAAATAAAGGTAATGGGGCACAGAAATCTATCTTGCCCTATAAGAAAAGAGAGAAATTGGGCATAAGGGACGGGAGGGATGTGATAGAAGAGAGGGCTGATTGGGGGAAGATGTAATCAGAATACACGGTGTTTTGGGGTAGGGGGATGTGAGAGACATGGGGAGATAATTTGGAACTCAAAATTTTATGGAAATGAATTTTGAAAAATATAAATAAATAGATAAACTAAATTTGAAAAAGGAAGCACTTTGGCACTGAATTTATACAAGCATTCTGGGAATGATGGTAGATTGATCACCAAATATATTATGACATTTCTATTTACTGGGAATGAGAATTCTCTTTGTAGTACTGCTTTGTGAGATATAATTGCGTGATATATATATATATATATATATATATATATATATATACATACATCCATATCAAATATATATATATATATATATATATATGGAGAGAGAAACAGAGAGGGGGGTGAGAGAAAGGATGTTGAAAACTGAAAATAAACAAATTTTAAAAAATGATGAGCAGGCACATTTGATAAAAATGACAACATTATGTATAGTAACAACCACATTGTGTGAAGACTGATTTTGACACACTTAACCCTTCTCGGCAATTCACAGACCTAAAACATTTCCAAGGGACTCAAGAAACAAAATGTCATCCATATTGAGAAAAAAAAAAAGCAAAAACTATGGAGTCAGAATGTAAAATGAAGCAGAATATTTTCTCCTTTATTTTTTGTTTCTTTTTTTTTCTCATGGTTTCTCCTATTCATTTTAATTCTTCTATGCAACATGACTAATGTGAAAATGTGTTCAGTAGGAATGTATGTGTAGAGCCCTATATGATTGCATGCTATCTTGGGGAGGGAGAGGGGAGGCAGGGTTAGAAATTTGGAACTTATGGAAGTGACTGTTTAATGCTGAAAACAAATAAATTAGTAAATTTTGGGGGGGAAAAGAAAACTACTTGTTCATATCCTTTGACCATTTAGCAATTGGGAATTGACTCTTATTCTTATACATTTGACAAAATTCTTTAAATTTTTTGATTATGAAACCTTTTATCTGAGACACCTTTTTATTTCCAATTTTCTGCTTTTCTTCTGATATTAGCTACGTTTGTTTTATTTATACAAAATCATTTTTAATACAATGTAATCAAATTGTCCACTTTACACCTCACACTGTTATTGATCTCGTGGTTTTTTTTCATAAATTGTTTACCTATCTTTAAGCCTGATAGATAGGTTCTATGTTTTTCACCTTTTTTTCTGTAATATCTCTGTATGTACATTTTGAACTTATCTTGGCAAATGGTGTAAGAAATTGTTCTATGTCTAATTTCTGCTAAACTGCTTTCCACCTTTCCTAATAATTTTAACAATTTTTTAAAATTTAATTAATGAGTTTTTAGTTTTAAACAATCACTTCCAGAAGTTTTAACTTTTCTCCCCCTCCCGCCTACCTTCCTGAGACAGTATACAATTGTATATGGGTTCTACACATACATTCTTATTAAACACATTTTCACATTGGTCATGTTGCATAGAAGAATTAAAATGAATGGGAGAAACCATGGGAAAAAAACAAACTGAAGCAAAACATAACACAAGAGAAAACAGTCTGCATTCTGATTACAAAGTTCTTTCTCTGGATGTGGATAGCATTTTGCCTCAGGAGTCTTTTGGGAATGTTTTAGGTCCTTGATTTGCTAGGAAGGGTTAAGTCTATCAGAAATAGTCTTCGCACACTGTGGCTATTACTGTATATATTGTTCTCCTGGTTCTGCTCTTTTCACTCAGCATCAGTTCATATAAGTCTTTCCAGGTTTTTCTGAAGTCCAACTATTTGTCATTTCTTACAGCACAATAGTGTTCCATTATATTCATATACCACAACTTGCTCAGCCATTCCCCAATTAATGGGTATTCCCTCAATTTCCATTTCTTGGTCACCACAAAAAAGAGCTGCTATAAATACTTTTGTACGTGTGAGACCTTTTCCCATCTTTATGATCTCTTCAGGATATAGCCCAAGAAGTGATATTACTGGGTTAAAGGCTATGCATATTTTTGTAGCCCTTCAGGAGTAGTTTCAAATTGCTCTCCAGAATGGTTGGATCAGCTCACAGCTCCATCATCAATTAGTGTTCCAACTCTCCCAATTTGACAGGTGTGATATGATACCTCAGAGCTGTTTTGATTTGCATCTCTCTAACCAATAGTTATGTAGAGCATGTTTTTCATGACTATGACATCATTAGCCGTTAGAGATTATTTTATCTCCTCTTTACTATCTACACACATTTCACTTTTTCCTTTCATCATCATTACTAACATTTCCTGAACTATTTCAAATAATAGAAACATAGTGAGAATCTTTGCTTTATTTCTTCATTTATTAGGGAGGTTAGCACTAGTGTATCCCCAGAGGATACAATACTTGACTTTTGTTTTAAGTGGACAGATTTTGTGATATTAAAAAGTCCCTTTCTACTTATATTTGGTAGTGTCTTTAGCATAACAGAGGGTTATATTTTGACACAGGCTTTTTTTCCCTCTACTGAAATAATTGTGTGGTTTAGATTATTTTGTCTTTATTATAATTGATTATGTCAATTGTTTTTCTAATGTTTCACCATGATTCCATCCTTGGTAGAAATCTAATTTAATCATGAAGAGTGATTTAATGGATGAATTACTGTAATCTGTTCGATAGAATTTTATTTAAAATGTTTGAATCAATATTTACTAATGATGTTAGTCCATAGTTCTCCTTCTGTGCTTTATCCTTCCCTCATTAAGGCATTAAGTAGCTTAGTGGCCCAGTAAATGGAGCAATGAATGGATCTAGAGTTGGAAAGGCCTGAGCTGGCCTGTCTCAATTACTCCATAGTCTTGAGGTCCGGACAAGTCAATTAACCTCTCAGTTTCAATTTCATCTGTAAAATGGAGAAAATAAGATCATGCGCCTTGTGAAGAACCTCACATGTACCCTGTGATGATCAAATTATTTAACATAGGTAAAAGTTTTTACAAATTTTAAAGTGTTATTTAGATGCCAGGTATTGTATGTGTCTCATAAAAGAAGTATGGGAGGTACTTTTTAAATTTTTGAGAATGACTTTACAGTATTGGTACTAATGGTTTAAATCAAATTTTTATATGAATGTATCTCAATTTGGCAATTTTTTACAGCTAGTTCTATTTCGTTTTTGGAAATTGGATGGTTTAAAATATGAACTGCTTTTGAGTACTTCATATATTAAAATAATATTATATTTTCCTAGTTCCATGTGAAAACAATTTTTAACATTTTTTTTAAGTTTTGAGTTTCATTTCTATTACCCTCTCCCCCTCCCTGAGATGGTAAGCAGATTGATATACATGTACGATCATGTAAAAAAATTCCATATTAGTCATTTTATACAAGAAAAGTAGACAAGGAGAGAGTGAAAAATAGTATACTCCAGTCTATATTCAGATAACATCAATTCTTTCTCTGAAGGTGGATAGCATCTTTTATCTTGAGTCCTTTAGGTTGTCTTGGATCATGTTTCTGATGATAACTAAGTCATTCACAGTTCTTTTTTTCTTTTTTTTAATTTTAGACTAACAAAAAAACAATTAAGTAATGTAAAAAAAAAGAAACATACTATAAACTTAAATAGCAAAACAAATATAAAATAAGAAAATTTTAAAAAATGTTATGTGCACAGTAGAATATGAGAGGAAAAATACGTAGCAATAAATTTCCATTTCAAGAAAGCCTATATTGTAAATAATATGCATTGTGTTGAGAGCTGTCCATCTTTTCTTTTTTTCCTTGTAGGTTTCCTTTTGTTCTCTACTGTACACTTTACTTTGTCCTTTTCCCCCCTTCCTCTCCCCATGCTATAATTAAGTATAGATATATTTATTATAGATATAGATACACACACATGCATTTACATATACATATATAAATATATACTTCCCCTAACAGATTCTATTCCTAATCTTCATTTTTATGTCTATGTGTATCTCTTATTTCTTACTCTGCTTTACTTCTGCCTGCTACCTTGCCCTCCTAGTATTTAACCTACCCCACTCCAACCATCCCTCCCTTTATCCTCTCATTCTCATAAATCTAAAACCCACTTTGTACAACCCTTTGACTTATCCATCCTCTGCTCCAAATTCTCCTCCATTCCTCCTATATCCTTCCAAGGATTCCTCTCATGTCCTCTCATTCTCATTAATCTAACCTTTCCATATATCCCTTTACCCTATTCCCTCACTCTTCTCTCTAATGATCCCTCCCTTATCTTCCTCCCACTCCCTATCCACTCAACATTTTCTTTCTAGGTTTAGAAAAATTTTATACTCTTCTAAATGTATATGTATTGTTCTCTCTTGAACACATTTCCAGTGAAAGTAGGTTTCCAGAACTAAAAACCCTTCCCCCCATCTCTTTCCTCTGCATTGTTTCTTCCTCTCACAATTCATTTGTACAATTATTTGTTTTAGCTGTTTTTGAACGGTTTTACTTTTTGAAATCATATCATGCTCAAGTCTACCCCAATCTTTCTTATGAACTACCCAATGATGAGTAACAATCTTAGATATGTATTTTACATACATGAAAGGTAAAGAGTCTGTCCTTATTGAGTCCATTGTTATTAGTCTTTGGTATGTACTTT
>JAQQSK010000419.1:0-16390 GCA_028658325.1 Potorous gilbertii
GGTTTCATACCAAAATGAGTGTGCATTTTATTCCTTCCTTTAGTCGAATGTGATGAGAGTAAACTTCATGTTTCTTTTTATTTTTTTCTCATCTTTCCTCTTTTTCCCTCCACTAAAGAGTCTCCTGCTTGCCTCTTCTATGAGAGATCATTTACCCCATTCCATTTCACCCTCTCTCCTCCCACTACATTTCTCTCTCACCATTTACCTTGATTTCTTTTAAGATAAGATCCCATCCTATTCAATTCACTCTGTGCTCTCTGTCTCTGTGTGTGCGTGCATGTGTGCGTGTGTGTGTGCATGCATGCGTGTACGTGTGTACGTGTGTGTATGTGTGTGTGTGTGTGTGTGTGTGTGTGTGTGTGTGTGTGTGTATAATCCCACGAACTACCCAGGTACTGAAAAATTTCAGGAGTTACAAATATTGTCTTTCCATATAGGAATGTAGATAGTTCAACTTTGGTAAGTCCCTTATGACTTCTCTTTGCTGTTTACTTTTTCATGCTTCTTCTCATTCTTGTGTTTGAAAGTCAAATTTTCTTTTCAGTTCTGGTCTTTTCATCAAGAATGTTTGGAAGTCCTCAATTTCATTGTAAGACCATATTTTCCGCTGAAGTATTATACTCAGTTTTGCTGGGTAGGTGATTCTTGTTTTTAGTTCTAGTTCCTTTGACTTCTGGAATATCCTGCTCCACATCCTTCAATCCCTTGTGTTATCCTGATTGTATTTCCACAATACTGGAATTGTTTCTTTCTAGCTGCTTGCAATATTTTCTTCTTGATCTGGGAACTCTAGAATTTGGCCGCAATGTTCCCAGGAGTTTCTCTTTTTGGATCTCTTTCAGGGGGTGATTGGTGGATTCCTTGAATACTTATCTTGCCCACTGGTTCTAGAATATCAGGGAAATTTTCCTTGATAATTTCATGAAGGATAATGTCTAGGCTCTTTTTTTGATCATGGCTTCCCATAATTTTTAAATTATCTCTCCTGGATCTATTTTCCAGATCCGTTGTTTTTCCAATGGGATATTTCTCATTATCTACCATTTTTTCATTCTGTTGGTTTTGTTTTGTGATTTCTTGGTTTCTCAGAAAGTCATTAGCCTCCATCTGTTTCATTCTAATTTTGAGAGAACTATTTTCTTCAGTGAGCTTTTGCACCTCTTTTTCCACTTGACTGATTCTGCTTTGGAAAGCATTCCTCTCCTTATTGGCTTTTTGAACCTCTTTTGCCAATTGAGTTAGCCTATTTTTCAAGGTGTTATTTTCTTCAGCTTTTTTTGGGTCTCCTTTATTAAAGTATTGACCCATTTTTCATTCTTTTCTTGCATCTCCCTCATTTCTCTTCCCAGTTTTTCCTCCACCTGAAAACTTGATTTTCAAAATCCTTTTTGAGCTCTTCCATGGCCTGAACTTATTGGATGTCTATTTCAGATGTTTGGTAAACAGAGGCCTTGACTCCTATTTCTTTTCCTGATGGTAAGCATTGTTCTTCATGAGAAAGGAAGGGGGGAATCGTCTGTTCCCCAAGAAAGCAACCTTCTATTTTTTTTTCCCTTTTCTGGGCATTTTCCCAGCCAGTTACTTGACTTCTGAGAGTCCTCTCCACCCCTGGCCTATGTCTGCCCAGCTAGTGCTTGGGGTTTGAGATTCAAATGCTTCTCCCCAGCCTCAGGGCTTTTGGTGGCTGACCAGCTGCTATTCAGGGTAAGATTCAATCAGGTTCTCAGATGGGGGCAGGGTCTCCTCTCAGGCTCAGTTCCCTCAGGGGGTTTATGCAGAGACATTCTGTAATGGAGCTGTTGCTGAGCCCCTGCCTACTCTGGGAGCCTCTGACCACTGCTGCCTGTGCTGCTGCCTCCTGAGGGAGCCTGAGTCACGGAGACACCCTGCTCCCCTCTCAGCCCGTCCAGACGTCTCTCTCACTGACCTGTGCGTCTGTGGGTGGAGGGACCTTTGTGGCTGCTGGAGATCCCGTCCCTGAAGCCTGCTCAGATCTGCTCGCTCCTCTCAGTGCCACGTTGCCAGGGCAGGGCTGGGCTATGCTCTGGTTCAGGTGCATGCGACGGACCTTTTGGGTCGGGTTTTCAGGGCTCTCTGGAACGGAAATCTCCTTCACCCCATTGCTGCGCAGCTCCAGTGTTCCAAAATTTGTTGGGAGTTCTTTTTATAGATAATTATGGGCTGTGGGTTAGGCGCTAGCATATGTGATTCTTTCTACTCTCCCATCTTGGCTCCACCCAGTTGTGAGGAATCATGACAAAATATGTCAAAATTTTGTTGCCTGGAGAAGTTCATCAATACTGTATGTCAATTTCATGATTGCATGTTTGCCCGGAGTTCTGGAAAATAGACAATGCTCCCATGGCTTCCCAGATACCAATGGAGTGTAAAAAGGCTGCATCCTTGTTCCCATGCTTTTAGCATTATGTTTTCAGCCATGTCGACAAACACTTTCTTTGAAGATGAACACAGCATCAAGATCAACTACCGTACTTATAACAAATTCTTCAATTTGAAAAGGCTACAAGCCAAGACCAAAGTGGAGGGAGTGTTGATTCATGATTTTCTGTTTGCAGGTGATTGTACGCTCTGTGCAGCCTCTGAAGGTGAGATGCAACAAAGCATTGATCAATTTTCTGCTGCCTGTGCTAATTTTGGCCTAATAATTACACCAAGAGAACACAGGTTGCTCCATCAAACCCTACCACACCATCCATACTTGGAACAATCGGTTATAACAAATGGAGAAGGTTTGAATGCTGTGAATAAGTTCACATACCTTGGTGGTGTACTTTCCAGGGATGTACACATTGACAATGAGGTTGATGCATGCATTACAGAGCTAACTCAATGTTTGTGAGACTCTGAAGAAAAGTTTGGGAGAGAAGAGGTATTAGAATGACTGCCAAGCTGAAGGAGCACAGAGCCGTGGTCCTGCCCTCATTGTTATATGCCTGTGGAACGTTGGCAGTCTACCAGTGCCATGTCAGGAAACTGAATTGTTTACATTTGAACTATCATAGGAACATTTTGAATATCACCTGGCTGGATAAAGTACCACAGTCAGCTTCTTGCTCAAACTAAACTGCCAAACATTCAAACTATGCTTCAGAGTGCACAGTTCTGAAGGGATGGCCATGGTGTTTGAATTTAAAATGTAAGCTTGCCAAAAGACAATTTTATTGAGAACTCACATAGGGCAGGCAATCACATGATGGTCAGAAGAAGCGATTGAAGGACACTCTCAAGGTATCTCTCAAAAACTTTGGATTTGATTTGCAATGTGAGAAACACTGGCACAGGACTGCTTGACTTGGTTTGCCTACATCAGAAAAGGTTCTGTGCTCTATGAGCAAAGCAGAATTGAAAAAGTACAAAGTATACATAGGATGCTCAAATTGGGAGTAACTGTTCCAAATGTTCACATGGACTATCTGTGCCCAATGTGTGGTAGAGCATTCGAAGCTCATATTCATCTGATCAGCCACCATTGTACACATTGAAACTTCACTTTAATATGGTGGTGTAATTTTAGTCCTCTTGGTGAAAGAAGGACAGCAGCAACCAACCAACTTACCATATGTTTATGTATATGTATGTGCATATGTACCTATGTATGTATGTATGTATATGTATATATGTATACACTCACACATATTTATGCATGTACATGTATATATACATACATACACCTAGCTATCCATAGATATGCATATATACACACTCAAATGCATATATTCAAGACCACATTATGCTTATTTTCACTTGTCACCTGTTTCTCTGTAGGTGGATAGCATCTTCCTTCATAAGTTCAAGGCTTTCCATATTTTTTAAATCTGCTGGTTCATCATTTCCTACAGCACAAGAATATTCCAACCTAATCGCATTCTTTCTGGAACATTTTCTATGAGAGCTTTTTCCTCTCAATTCTTCTGCATTCCCTCTATTCTTGGCAATATTAGTTTTATTGATAGAAGAAATTTTAGTTTAAAATATGAAAAAGTATTCATTTTATACTTCAACACTGCTCTCACCTTATAATATGCATTAAAGTCAGATACTACTGAATTTAGTTCCTTCAGAATTTTTCTCCTTGGTTTCCTTGAAGTTCCTGACCCTCTGTTCTTCCTAATGAACATTGATTATAATTTCTGATTCATTAAGATCTTTTTTTAGTAATTTAATTGGTATGATATTACATAAATAGATCAATTAAAATTAATTAAAATTGCCATTTAAAAATGATGTTAGCTTTACCTACCCATGCACAATAAATATCACTTATATTATTTAGATCTCACTTTGCATAAATAATATTTTGTGTTTATATTCATTTAGTTACTATGTGGATTTATGCAGTTATGCTGGCATAATTTTTACACTGTCTAGCTATTTTGTATGATCTAAAACAACTATTAATATGACTGTCACATAGTGTGGTTTTTCAATTTTCTTTTCTTTCAAATGAATCTGATTTCACCTTTATCATTTTCTGAGATAATGGTTACTTGCCTGCTTTTTTTACATAATAAATTCTACTCCTGACTTTTATTTTATATTTGTTTATCTCATTTTTAAAACATTTCCTGTATGCACTTCATTGTTCAATTTAAATTTTTAATCTATTGTCAGTTTATGAGTAAATTTGTGCCATTTACTTTCTAAATATAATTATTTATATATTTTCTTCTTTCCTAGTTTTCATCACTCTCCTTCCTCCCTCCTCACTACTTTACTTCTCCCTGTTTACTGCCTTCTTATTCCTTAACCCACCCCCACCAAAAGTCCTTCCCATATCCTTTCCCTCTACCTTATCCCTTTACCCTCTTATTTCTTTCCAAATTTAAAGGCTTTTTATACCCTTCTAAAGATATATGCTGTTCCTAGTTTTTCTCGTTCCAGTTAATCTATAAACCTTCTATGCCTCACCTTATCCCATTTCCCCATCTTGCCCTTAATCCTCTCCTTCCACGCTATCCCCTTATCTTCCTAATTCTTTCTCAATTTCAAAAACTTTTGTACCCTTCCAGATATATTTGTATTGTTCCCTCTTTAAGCAATTCCTCATGAGAATTGGGTTTTAGAATTGTCCTACTATGCTTTATTATTTGTTTATATCGATTTTTCTTCTCACATTTAATTAGTATGGGAAAACTACTGCTTTGCCTTTTTCCACATCATTTTGCTTTTTAGAATCACTCTACCCTACTTTTTCTTTTGAACCACTCAATTACTAATGAAAATCTTATACATATGGTTTACCTTTCCCTGTTTGAAAAATAAACAATTTGTCCTTATTGAGTCTCTTATAATTAGTCTTTACTTTATCCCTTATATTTCTCTTGGATCTTGTGTACCAAATTTTCGATTAAGTTCTGTGGACTTTTTTTGCAATACAATGCTGCAAGTCTTTCAATTCCCTGAATGGCCAGTTTATACATTTATCTTCATTTCTTTTTTTCATGCTTTTTTTCGTTACTTAACTTTGCTCAGTATCATATTTTTAGCTGTAGACTCAGTTCTTTTGCTTCTTGACATATGAACTGGTAAGTTCTGCTGTCTTTTAGGGTGGCTGCTGCTAGGTCTTATGTAATTCTCAATGTGGCTTAATATTTTATCTTTCAGCTGGGAGTTTCAGAAGTTGACTGATATTCTTGTAGATTTTCCTCACAGGATCTTTTTCAGGTGGTAAGCAGTGGAATGCTTTTTCTATTTCTACTTTCCACACGAATTCTAATGCTTCAGGACAATTTTCTTTAATAAATACTTGTATTATTTTATCAAGATTCTTTTTTTATTGTGGTTTTCAGGTAGTTTGACTATTCTTAAGTTTTGTGTTCTTGATCAGTTCTGTAGATCACGTACTTTTAAAATGTTTCACATTCTCTTATTTTTTCATTAATTATATTTTGTTTTATTATTTCTTTGTCTCTTATGGCTTCACTGGCTTCCCCTTGGCCAGTTCTAATTTTCAAGGAATAATTTTCTTCCTTAAGATTCTGGATCTCCTTTTCCAGTTGGTTAACTTTCTTTTTATAAACTTCTTATTTTTCTTGGATCCTTCTTACCTTAATTTTCAATTTTTCCCTTACTTAATCCCTCTTTTGTGATTTTTGAAGTCTGTTTTGGGTTCCTCTGTGAATTCCTTTTGAGCAGTTGACCATTAGGCAGTATTCTTTGGGGGTAGGAGAGACATGGATTTCCTTCAGTTTCCTCCTCTGCAGGTCAACTTTATCTCCTCTACTCTCAAAGTAATTTTCCATGGCTTTGTTTTTCCTCCTTTGCCTGCTCATTTAAAAAAAACTGACAGCTTATTATTGTAATCACTATTTAATACTGTGGTGTGGGAAATGGTGTCTCTCACCCTGCATCCTTCATACTGCTATATTCTATACTCTTTTTCCCTTCAAGTCACAGGTGGGACTTCTTGGAACACGATGCTGGAAATTCACTTGTTCCCTGAGCATGCTCCAGCTATGACCTTCAGTTTTACCCTCTGACCTGGAACCAAGCTCAAGAATTCAGCTTTTCTGTAAGTGATCACAGTCAGCAGTATCCCTGCCCTCTGTTTCTATATTAAATGGTTGTGTGCTTATTCTTTTTGTCCAGGACTACATCTTGGCAGCACAGTTTGGCCTGGCATTCCTTGTCAACAGAGGCTCACCCAATCTTCCCCTGCTCAAACACCTGACATTCCACAATGTCCCGGATGTAAAAATTCTTGTCACTGAAGTTGAGTCTGCCTCTTACCCCAGTTGCCTCCAGTTCTCATTGCTTGCATTTCCAGAGGAGTGAGGCTGGAGGTGTTTACAATTCATTCAGGATGAATCTCCATCTTGGGATTTATCTTTGGATCTTTTCCAGTTTTCCCATGGGGACCACTGTTCTTCTCTGACTATTGTTAATTGTTCCCACTCTACCTTGACCTTGTTGTTCTATTTTGTCTTGTTCATGAAGGAAATCTAGAGAGCTAGTAATTTTCTGATTTATTCTATCATCTTCCCAGAATCCCTTCTCTTTTTTCACTTTTATTTATTCTCCATATGCACAACAAACACTTCAGAACGTGATTACTAGATAATATGTAGGCATTCTTGCATGTGGAACCCATTTATCTGAGTTGGTATTAGGAAGTCTTCGGGATAGTGTCTGAGGTATATACAGTCCTTTTGCTTAAGTAACCTAACTTCAGACATCATAGTAGTTGAGGAAGTTGGTCATCTAGGAGGACTGAATCTTCATGAAGGAGAGAAAAAGGCATAGAAGAGGTGTGAAAAGAAGATATTCAACTTATTGAGAAAGAGATAAATTGAACTGGAGTTCCATAGTTGACAACAATAAGTGTCATGGGAAGATTATATATGTTAAGGTGACAAGGCCAAGTAAAGAATATACCAATTTCTCATCTTGATCCTACATGTGAGAAAGCACTTATAGCCTTGAGTGTCCAGAGATATTGTTTCTACATTATGAAAGGCAAGTTCAGGATAAAAGGGATAATGAAAATCACCTATGACAATATGGCAATATGATAAAAGTGTCCATCAGCACTTCCTTAGCTGCTGATCTCCCAAGTAAATATATTTCTTGATTCTTGGTGTCTATTTCATGAGTCTTCAGCCAAAACAGGACATCAGGAGGACTTTGTTCCTGGAGGTATGCTACAGTAGAGGGTTATACCTATTAATGTCCCCTGATATACTCTGAGTTATATGTTAAGTTTTGTTTTTTCTAAGCAAGGGAATATGTAGGCTGAGTGGCAACATTTTTGACCCTAAAAATTGTGTGTTCTTCCTGCACATCAGAACCTGGAACAAAGCTCTGACATCTCTGTACTGGTATGCATTAAGGTGTTCTTGTCTATCCCTGACTAGATAGAAGATCGATAAACAAAAGATTAAGGAAAATATCTCATGACACTCTCAAGTTGAGATAAAAACAATTGTAAATC
Source organism: Potorous gilbertii (assembly GCA_028658325.1). NCBI lineage: Eukaryota > Metazoa > Chordata > Mammalia > Diprotodontia > Potoroidae > Potorous > Potorous gilbertii. The sequence continues at coordinate 7,955 of JAQQSK010000419.1, forward strand.
ATTAAAGTATCATTTTAACCATAGTACCAAAATCACAATAGTTTGCATTTTGATGATGAGAATTGACAGTAACATTCACAATTATTTTCCTCATGCTTAGGACTGTGGAAGGGAAGGCCTAATGGCCAACTCCTGGGGAAATTTTAGAAGTAATTTTTCTTTCAGTGATTTGTTCATTTGTGTTGTTTATCCAGCTAATGCTCTTAGGGCTCTGCTCAGTCTATTAGAAACATTCTATATGGACCAATATTCTTGAAGGCTTTATCAACCTACTTGTCCATTTGTTCTCACAGCTCTACTTGTAGCTACATTATTTTCGTGGGGTCCCTAAGCTACTAAAGTGAGAGATAGTGGATACAGGAAGGGAAGACTCCATTGATATATAAGGAATAACAGTGTGCTAAGAGTACATGTTATGTGGGTGGAGCCCAGGTGACAGAATAGAAAGACACACATACACTAAGTCGTCCCCAATAGCCCATAAAACACCTGTAAAAAATACTCTCAACAAATTCTAGAGCAGCAGAAGCCACAAAATTACAGAGTGCAGGAGATTTCCAGCCCAGGGTGACCTAGAAGGCGAAAAGGAAAGATCTGTCACACTGGACCCATAGTGGAGTCCAGCCCAGCCTTGGTCACATGCCACCAGGAGGAGCACTGGAGTAGGTCTTGTGTCCAGAATCTCCAGCAACAGGATTTATGGTTCACAGATCCCTCAACCTACAGGCCCCGAGGTTCAGTGAGAGGGTTTTTTCAGCTGGCCAAGAAGGGAGCAAGGTTTCCCCATAGGTCTGGCCACAGACAGTGGAGGCAGAAACAGCAACTGGTGACAATGGCTCTCATAGCAGACAGGCAGCAGCCTGCATCCATTGTTCGATCGCCAAGTCCCTGAGGGAATTGAGTATCTGATCTGAACCTCAGCCCCAAGTGGCTGCCAGGCCCCCCCCCACCTAAAGATCCTGAGGGAATTGAGCAGCTAATCTAAATCTTATCCCACCGTGCTGGCATGACAGAATTGGAGACAAGGTGATCCTGGAGAGGAAACTCTACTACTCACAGATCCTGGCCGCAAAAGTTTCTTCTTGCTCCCAGAGCAGTGTGCATGCTTGATTGTGCCACCTTGGAGCAGTTGAGATCTTACAGATCCCCAGAGTATACCCTACTCTTGAGAAAAGACACAAAAGTCAAATAACTGGTTGTGAAAATGTCCCCAAAAAAGAGAAAATAAGATTTTAGAAATGACTTTCTTGGTGAACAGGTATATTCTCCTATGCTTTCTGATGTGGAATAAGAAAGCTTACCATTAGGGAAAGACATAGAAGTCCAGGCGTCTGTATATCAAACATCCAAAATAAATGTGCAATACCATGGAAGAGCTCAAAAAGGATTTTGAAAATCCTTTAAGGGAGATAGAGGAAAAATTGAGAAGGGAAATGAGAGAGATGCAAAAAAAAAAAAAATCATGAAAAGTGAGTCAACAGCTTGCTAAAAAAGGCCTTAAAAATGTTGAAATAACACCTTTAAAAGTAGGTTAACTCGATTGGGGAAGGAGGTTCAAAAAGCCAAAGAGGAGAAGAATACTTTAAAAAGCAGAATTAGCCAAATAGGAAAGGAAGTTGAAAAGCTCACTGAAAAAAATAGTTCTTTAATAATTAGAATGGAACAGATGGAAGCTAATGAGTTTATGAGAAACCAAGAAATCACAAAAAAGCACAAAAGAATTAAAAAAGAAAGGAAATGTGAAATATCTCCTTGAAAAATCAACTGACCTGAAGAATAGATCCAGGAGAGGAAATTTAAAAACAATGGGACTACCTGAAAGCCATGATGCAAAAGCAAGCCTAGACATCATCTTTCATGAAATTGTCAAGGAAAACTGCCCTGTTATTCTAGAATCAGAGGGCAAAAAAAATTGACAAAGTCCACAGATCACTTGCTGAAAGAGTTTCAAAAAGAGAAACTCCTAGGAATATTGGGGCCAAATTCCACAGTTCCCAGGTCAAGGAGAAAATATTGCAAGCAGTTAGAAAGAAACAATTTGAGTACTGTGGAAATACAATCAGGATAACTCAAGATCTAGCATCTTCTACATTAAGAGATCGAAGGGAGTGGAATACAATATTCCAGAAGTCAAAGAAACTAGGATTAAAACCAAGATCACCTACCCAGAAAAATTGAGCATAACACTTCAAGGGGGAACATGGTCTTTCAATGACGTAGAGGACTTTCAAGTATTCTTGATAAAATTAGCAGAGCTGAAAAGAAATTTGACTTTTAAGGAAAAGAATTAAGAGAAGCATGAAAAGCTATATGGGAAAGAGATATCATAAGGGACTTACTAAAGTTGAAATTTTTCCATTCCTACATGAAAAGACAAGATTTGTAACTCTTGAAATTTTTCTCAGGATCTGGGTAGTTTTTGGGATTACACACACACACACACACTTATACATACATACATATATATATATATATATATATATATATATATATATATATATCTGTGTGTGCATATATACGTATGTTTGTATGTATATATATGGAGAGAGAGAGGGAGGGAAGGAGGGAGGGAGAGAGACAGACAGAGAGAGAGAGAGAGAAAGAGAGAGAGAGAGAGCATAGGGTGAGTTGAATAGGAAGAGATCATATTTAAAAATAAAATTAACGGATAAGCGAGGAAAATATCGGGAAGAGAAAGGGAGAATTGGAATGGGGTAAATTAGACACAAGAAAAAGACTTTTCTATGGAAGGGAAAAAGGCAAAGATGAGAGGGAAAAAGGGAACCTTACTCTCATCACATTTGGCTCAAGAAAGGAATACAATGAACATTCAATTTGGTATTTAAATCTATCTTACCATACAGGAGAGTAGGGGAGAAGGGGATAAGCAGGGTGGAGGGATGATGGAAGGGAGGGCAATTAGATGGGAGGAGAGAGCAATTAGAAGTCAACAGTCTTGGGGAGGGACAAGGTCAAAAAAGGGAATAGAAGTAAAGGGGGGCAGGATATGAGGGAGGGAAATATATTTCATCTTACACAATCTGACTACTATTGAAGTCATTTGCAAAAGTACACATATATAACCTATACTGAATTGTTTGCCTTCTCAGTGGTGATGGATGAGGAGGGAAGGAGGAAGAGAAGTTGGAACTCAAAGTTTTAGGAACAACTGTTGATTATTCTCGCATACAACTGGGAAAAAAGAAATACAGGTAATGGTTTATAGAAATTTATCTTGCTCTACAGGACAAAAGAGAAGATGGGGATAAGGGAAGGGAAGGATGTTAGAAGGGAGGGTAGATTGGTGGTAGGTTTAATCAGAATGCTCAGCGTTTTGGGTTGGGGGAAGGGGAGAGATAGGGAGAAAATTTGGAACTCAAAATTTTGTGGAAATGAATGTTGGAAACTTAAAATAAATAAACAAATTTGAAAAAAAGAAAAGTTTGGGAGAGAAGTATTAAACTGACTACCAAACTGAAGGTCTACAAAAGCACTGTGCTGACCTCATTGTTCTATGCCTGTGAAATATGGACAGTCTACCAGCACCATATCAGGAAACTGAATTGCTTCCATTTGAACTGTCTTGGGAAAGTTCTGAGGATCACCTGGCAGGATAAGGTACCAGACACTGAAGTCCTTGCTTGAGCTGAACAGCCAAGCATTCAAACTATGCTTCAGAGAGAGCAACTCCAATAGGCTGACCATGTTGTTCGAATGCAAAATGTACACTTCCCAAAAATATTGTTTTATGGAGGACTCACATGGGGCAGGCAATCATATGGTGGTTAGAAGAAGAGATATACTACCATTGGGATTTTTTTTTAGTAAGTGCTAGCATTATTACGAAGTTCCAAGTCTACCAGAAAAAACTCTCGCACACTGTGGTCGTTGCTGTGCACAAAGTTCTCCTGGCTCTGCTCCTTTGACTCAGCATCAGATCATATAACTCCTTCCAGGCCTCCCTGAAGTCTTCTTGTTCATCATTTCTTAAGGTGCGATAGTTCTCCATTACATTCATATACCATAATTTATTCAGCCATTCCCCAATTGATGGGAATCCCCTTGATTTCCAATTTTTGGCAACCACAAAGAGTGATGCTATGAATATTTTTGTACATGTGGGACTCTTTACCATTTTTATGATCTCTTGGTGATACAGTCCTAGCAGCGATATTACTGGGTCAAAGGGTATGCACATTTTTGTAGCCCTTTGGGCATAGTTCCAAACCATTCTCAAGAATGGTTGGATGAGCTCACAGCTCCACCAACAATGAATGAGTGTTCCTACTCTCCCACATCCTCTCCAATATTTATCATTTTCTTGTTCTGTCATATTTGCCGATCTTATAGGTGTGAGGTGGTACCTCGGAGCTGTTTTGATTTGCATCTCTCTAATCAGGAGTGATTTAGAGCACTTTTTCATATGATTATAGATATCTTTAATTTCTTCCCCTGGAAATTGCCTGTTCATATGCCAGAGAAAGAAATATGGAAGTCATTTGCAAAGTGTAGCAGATCATGTTTGTATATGTGTAGGTTTTAGTGTATTATGTTTTGATTTGTTATGTGATTTCTTCCATTTATTTTAGTTCGACTACATAACATGACTATTGTGAAAATATACTCAATTGAAAAGTATACATAGAACCTATACAGAATTATATGCTGTCGCGAGGAGGAAGGGGGTAGTGGGGGAAAGGGAGGCATGGGGGGGATAAAACTCTTATTTTTAAGGATGTGATTGTAGAACACTAAAATAAATAAATAAATTTAAAAAAAGAAGAAGAAGCGATATAAGGACTCTCTCAAGGTCTCTCTCCAGAACTTTGGATTTGAAGGTGGAACATGTGAGACAGAGGCATAAGACCACTCAGCATGGTGTGTCCACATCAGAAGAGGTTTTGTGCTCCATGAGCAGAGCAGAATTGAGACAGCACCAAGCATCCTACCAAGTAGGATGCACATATTTGGGATATTTCTGCCCAACCTGTGGTAGAGTATTCTGAATTTATATTGGTCTGATCAGCCACAGTGGGACACACTGAAATTTCACTTTATATTGCTGATGTCATTTTGGTGCTTTTTGAGAAAGCAGGACAACAATCAACAGTAATTTTAATGGGGAAATACTTCCCATTCATTAAGAGGTCCTGTAATGCTAGTAAGATTAAAGATCTTAGATAAAAAAAAAGAGGACATCTCAGAAACAAATCTGCTGAAGCAGATGCAGGGGGATCATGAGTGGCTGATTCACGTCATTTCAGTTTCAGAATAACTGATGTCTTTGGTTGATTTCATTAATAAAGCTGCTTTGTCCATTGACTTGGATTCCTTTGGTGTTACATTCTTTTTGCTCCTGTTCTCCCTCCTAGACCCCTGTATTGTCCTCCTATTTATGGATCTTTTCTCCTGGTTTCATTTGAGCTTCTTTTTTCTGAGTATCTCTGTGGCTGTTCTCTGCTACCATCTGATGAACTACAGCACCTAGGCAAACTGTCCCCTAGAGGAAGAGAGTATAGTTCTACAGGTACACACAGCCAGACAACCAGCAAAAATTAAGAAGTTTACAGGCTCCAGTACTCGGTTACTAAAATTTCCCTTCTCCTGATTTCCACTTGGGATCCTTTCACCTAAACACTGTTATAATTTGTTATACATTTTAGCTTTTGTAATATCCCTGTATGTGTAGCCAGAGTCCCATTTATATGATCCTAGAAACTCTTCTCAAGAGAACTGCAGAGTGAATAGTTTGCTTCTATTCCTTCATAATGTTTCTGACTCCTAAGCAAATCAGCTCAAGAATAAATCTCAAAAAGGTGGGATAGAGTTGGTGGAGCTGGTAACTTTTGTTCCTTTCAATATGCTTGAATGACTGTTTTCTTTATACCTTTTTTCTCATTCAGCGAAATAGGATAGTATTTTCAGTGTCATCAAATTAGAAGTAGAAGAGATGTTAACTCACACTTAGTCCAACAATATCATTTTACACATACAGAAACTGAAACCTCCCGAGTGAGAGTGATTTGCTAAAGGTTGCACAGGAAGTAAATAATGTTCAGACCGATATGTTCTGTTTCCTGCTCTGTCTATACCTCATATAACATCATGCTATTGGCTTCAGCCTTAACTGTTTTAGTATCTATGTTATGAAACTTTAGCCATTACTTTGTCTCTTTCAATGAAGCAAAATCCCAGAGCTCCTGTTGAAGAGGAGTCCTGTTCTCATAGTTGCTATTACAATGGGATACAGCTAGAGTTATGGCGTTAAAACACAAGTGTTTGAATGCAGTGGCATGTTTTCCATTTGTCATTGTATTACCAGTGGCTAGTACAGTATTTTACATTCAATAAGCATGCATGGAAATGTTCAATAAATTTGATGGAATTGAACACAGAAACCAGACCATTTTATTGTCCCCTGCCCTGAGCTTGCTCTCTCTCTCTCTCTCTCTCTCTCTCTCTCTCTCTCTCTCTCTCTCTCATTTACCCCATCCTCATGTACTAGGATGAAGACTGAGAGGAAGTAGCCATCCTTGTATGATCTGAGGGCAATGAGAATGTAAGACTTATCTGTCCCTGTATTCAGCATATGCAGTATTTATAAAAAGGTGTGGATTTCCCAGAAGGTACTGTGGAGAAGATTAAGAGGGAAAAGGAGATGCAATTCCTTCCTTTGTGTGTTTCTGTCCCCATGGGTTCCATTAGCCTATACCCCGTGTTACTTTTTAAAAAACATCAGTGCATGTCTCTAAGTAATTTGTCTAAAAAGCATTTTGGAGTTTCTAGGTAAAGTTTAATTATGTAGCACTTGAACGCTTTTCTTTGTGTCATAAACACAGAGCTACAAGATCTCTCTCACAGACCAGAAGTAGAGCAGCATCTAAAGGGGCAAAGCTGCTGCAATGATTACATGACCTACACAGTGTCATCAGGGCATTCTAGTGTGTATAGAATATCTGGGAGTAGATATTGTGTACAGAAATTAGAGAATCTTAGAACTGGATGTGACTTTATGGATCAGCTATTTTAACTTCTGCACTCTGGCACAAAACTAATCTCCAAAATTTCTACCAAATGTTTATTAAATCTATGCCCAAATGCTTCAATTTATGATGCCCTTATAGCCTGCAAAGGCAGCCCTGGCATTTGCAGAAGCAGGTTAATATACTTTTGACTTTCATAAATATTCTACTAATTTGTCATACAAGCTAGCGAGGTATTAAATAATAGGACAGAAGTAGGAACGGAGGCCCAACCTACATTGATTCAAGAACTACTTCTAAGGCAGCTATGAGTTGGGCTTTTCAGTCCTTACAGATGTGGAGGTTCATAATCGGTACAAAGTTCTCTCTCTCTTCCTCTGTCTCCTTCTGTCACTGTCTGTCTCTTTTTCTCTCTCTATCCTCTCTTCTTTCTAGTATGCACTCAAGAAATTAACCCATTATTCTAATATTTCTCCTTTCACTGGAATGTTCTTTCTATAAGTTTGCTCAAGGCAATCTTGACATCCCTATTTCTCAGACTGTAGATGAAGGGATTTAGCATGGGCACAACGATAGTGTAAAACACAGAGGACACTTTTCCCTGATCCATGGAACTAACTGAAGATGGCTGCAGGTACATGAATGAACCAGAGCCAAAGAAGACAGCAACTGCTACAATATGGGAGCTGCAGGTCCTGAAAGCTTTTGATCTGCCTTCAGTGGATTGAATTTTTAAAATGCTAGCAATGATCAAAGCATAAGAGCAAAAAATGATGAGGGTTGGGCAAAGGACATTACATGAACTCAAGGTCAGATTCAAGACTTCATTAACATAGGTGCTAGAACAGGAGAGCTTCAAGAGGGGAAGGAGGTCACAGAAGTAATGACTGATAGTATTTTCCTTACAGAAGAGCAGTCTAAGCAAGCATCCTGTGTGAGCAGTGGCCCCCACCACACCCAATGCATAAACCCCACTCACCAACCAAGAGCAAACCTGATAGGACATGATAAGGCTATACTGAAGGGGATGGCATATAGCAACATAGCGGTCATATGCCATCACAGCAAGCATTTGACACTCAGAAATAACAAAAGTTACAAAAAAACAGAACTGAGTCATGCACTCAGAGTAGGAGATAATATTCTTCTCTGACACAAAGTTCGCGAGCATTTTGGGAGTGATGATAGTTGATTGACAGAGATCAATGAAGGACAAACTACAGAGGAAATAGTACATGGGGGTGTGAAGATGAGAACTGAGTCTAATCAATATAATCATGCCCAGATTCCCAACTGCAGTGACCACATAGATGCTAAGAAATAAGAGAAAGAGGGGCAGCTGGAGCTCTGACTGGTCTGTCAGTCCTGTAAGGATAAACTCAGTCACCAGTGAGTAATTTCCTGTGGCCATTCTTTTTGAGTGCAGAATAAGAGGAAGCAAGACCCTGTTGAT